>PVKM010002003.1:0-69681 GCA_004027735.1 Carollia perspicillata | reverse complement strand
AAATAAATAAATAAATAAATAAATAAAATCTTTAAAAAATAATGCAAACACTGAATAAGATCTCTTCTAATCTAAATTACAGTGTAATTATATTGGGAAGAATGGAGGGATGGGAAATGTATATGTATATGTCCTTGCACATGCTGAGGAAGGAGCTAAATCTCTGTATTTTATACTGGGAGGTCAATAAATATTGCCTAGGTGAGAAAAAAACGTAGCCACACAGCATGTTATTTCACAATATGGAGGCAACTGTCAAAACTAAGCCAAAATAGGTGTTGGCAAATTTCATGCAAAGGCTTAGATAGTAAATATTTACATTCGTGAATCATAGGTGTTGTGTCAGCTACTTATCTCTGCCCTTGGAGTGTGAAAGCAGTCAAAGACAATATGGGCATGTCTTTTCCCATAAAACTTTATCATAACAAGCAACAGGCCAGATTTAGCCTGTGTGTTGTTAACTCCTGAGCTAAAAGAACTGAAAGTGGTTGCCTCAGAAGCAAGGAAAACAGGAGTGGGTTGGGGCTGGGAAATGCTCTGGTCTTAACAAACTTTGTAGTACTGGATGATTCTTTAAACTATGAGCATGTGTTACTTTGTTTAAAAAAAAAAAGATCAGCCCTGGTATGGCTCAGTGTGTTGGTAGAGGTCAGCTGGACCAAATGATCACTGATTAGATTCCAGGCCAGGGCTCGTGCCTGGTTTGCCTGCTAGGTCCCTGGCTGGGGGCATGCAAGAGGCAACCGATCAATGTTTCTCTCACACATAGATGTTTCTCTCCCTTCCCTCCCCTCTCTCTAAAAATAAATAAATTCTTTCAAAAAATAAATAAAATAAAAAGAATCAATGAAAGGTAAAAATAAAGCCCCTAGCCTGGGCTATCTGTCTCTTGCTTAAAGAAACTGAATGGAGAATTAGTTACACAAAGTACAACTCAATATCCAATACAATGTGACCTTTTAAATTGGTGTATTGAATTCTGTATACTCCCACTGTCTTCAAGAGATTTTCTCAAAGCTAGAAGGCTGTTTTCTCAGATGCAATGTTGCAGAGAGTTCAAATTCTCCAATCACTTGGCAGGGTTTGCAGCAATGGTGGTACTTGCAGCAGTGAATCATAGACACAGAGAAGCCTAACATTTTGAAGCCAAGTTTGGGAAATTTAGTTGAAGATGCCGGAAGGACAGAGCAGAATAAACCAGTAAAAGGTAGTATCGTCATTACCATACTCCTGATTGTTACACAACAGAGCATTCTGACTTTCTTAGACTTCTAGAAATAAAAGACTTCGATCCAAGGCAAATGTGAGCACCTCAGCACCCAAACTCCTGAATATTTAATATTTGGACATTAACGTGGCTAATGTCACTTCCCTACTCTTTAAGTCTTTGCTTCTCTTTGTGTCCATTCTTTTCCCTAACCAAGTAATCATTCTCTACTCTTTTCTCTACCTACAGCTTCCGCTAACTTGTAGTGTCTGGAAGGCAGTATGTTTCAATTTGTTTAAAGGCCTGTCTGACACTGTTGCCCTCTTTAAACAATGTCCTTTTAGACACCACTCCTATTGCTATTTCTAGATTGATTTGTCCATGGTTTGGGTACCTTTATATTGGCTCATTTCACAATTGGTCTCCCTTTGACAAGGGGTCAATCCCAATTTAAATAGCTGTGGCTGGAGAGTCAGGGTCACATGGAACAAAATGTGGTCACTTGGAGGTGTGTCACTGGTGGCGGTCTGCGGGCCAGACAGTCTAAGCTCAGGCAGTAGGTTGAGGAGAGGCGAACTACAGTTAATAACTAGGAGATGAAACACCCACCAAGGGTAATTATCATCCCTAAAGACAAAGAAATAGGCAATATTGAGTTAATCGATCTTGTCTGTTGGGAGAGATCTTTGTAAGATCATGTAGGGGAGAGTATAAACACAGAGTTAATCATGACAGGGTGTGAGGTTAGGTGGGAGTGGCATTGCAGGAAACCTAGGAGAGGAATGGAAAGTTCTAAAATTATCTGCAGAGGGTCTTCTCAGTCAGTGGATTGGGGATGTCTGTGGAAGTTAAGGCCAGCTGGTTGTCTGAGCATGTTTACTTTCAAAAGGAATGGGAAGTCAGTCACAAGAGACCACATATGGTGTGATTCCATTTATATAAAATATCCAGAATAGTAAATCCATAGAGAAAGCGAGATTAGTTTTTGCCTAGGGCCGGAATGGGGAAAAATGGGAATTGACTGCTAATGGGTATGGGATTTCTGATGGGGGTAAAAAAATGTTCTAAAATTGATTGTTATAATGGTTGCAGAATTTAGTCTATTCTGTGACTATACTAAAAACCACTGAGTTGTACATGTTAAGTGAGTGAATTGTATAGTATGTGAGTTATATTTCAATAAAGCGGTTAAAAGAGCCAATAGGAGATTTTTCTGAGATTCCAATATCATTGTCTTGAAATCTTTTATTGTTCCTGGACCATGGGAGGCCATAATTGTGAACAAAAGTGGTCTGCATTGTCTACACCACACAATATCATTGTTACCTATAAGCTATGGAGAAGGAGTTAATAAAAATTCAACCAATCAAGTCTAGGCATCTGAAGTATTACAGAAGTAAACTTAAGTAAATCAATAAGTCTATTTAGTCCAGCGATTTTCAACCTGTGTGCTGCAAGAATTTTTAAAACATGCAATACTGGATACTAGGTCGTCAACTGGTGTGCTGTGGCACACATGTTTTAAAATTTTTTGCAGCATACTAGTGTGCCATGGCATGCTGATGTAGTCAAATAGATGTAAACATAAATCTATAACTAAATTTTTATTAGGTATGAGTAACATCTTCTTTGCTAAAAGTTAAGTTCCTGGTGTTAAGGGGTAGTATTTTACTTGAATGATGGACAGATACATTTAACCAATCTGCCTTGCTGTTGATTTAATTTTAAAGTAATTTCCTAAAGATGGAGTGCATAGTCATTGTGTTAGTAAAGGTCGGAGAGTGTTAGTGAGACGTCTGGGGCGCTGGCAAGGGCAGGAACCAGAAACTAGGACATGCGAGTGCGACCTCTATCCTGCCTCTTGTGACCTAAGTTACTCACTCACTCTTAGAGACTTTCTCATTTACAAAATGGGGGTAATAGTATTGAGACTGCCTATCTTACAGGTTATCGGGAGGATCAAATGAGCTAGTATGTGAAAATATTTCAAACAAGTTAAAGCATCACGACAATATGTTATTTATTATCATTAAGCTAAATGCTCTTTAGTTAACTTCATTCCCGTGACAGTGGTTAAAGGTAGCATTCTACAAAAATGTGCCCCTCTTGCTGCCCAAAATACCATTTGTATTCACCATGAACTCCTTGTAAGCTTGTTCTGAAGCCATCAGGATGTGTGTCTATCTATTTAATATCTTCAAGAACATTGTTCCTAGAAAAGTTGCTGCCAATGGCCTCCAAAGCCCTGCTCCCAATACAAAGAGTCTTCCAGGTTACAGCGGGGCATGCTGTCATCCAGGAGATGAGGACTGGTAATAAGCTGCCATCTTATCACAGAAGGTTGAAAAGGGACCTCAAATCTCAAATTATAAGATGTTTGGGACATATCACATTTTGTCAACCAAATAAAGAAAATGAAGTTTAATTTCCCAAAATTTTATTAAAAATGGACCATGTCATCAGATATTTTATTGCAAAGATGATATCTCACAATAAAGCAGTAAAGTTTGCTATAATAACAAGCCTTAAATAAATACAAATTCTTTTAGTAGTCCTTGAACTTGAGAGGTTTCTATTATTTTTTTAAAGGTGATTACATTTTTTCCATGAGTCATGGACACAGAATGTATTATATTCATTGAACTAACTTTTAAGTTGTTAAGGTAAGTGTGTATGGGGGTGGAAGGTGGGCGATGGGGAGAGAGAAAGGGTGGTACTTATATAAGTCTTTGAAAAATTGGAAAAACAATTCCCAGTCCATTTCTTAATATATTATTTGGTACTGTTTTGATGTAAGGACTGCCATTTTTTTTACTAAAACTTCAGTCTTTACTTTGTACCTTAAAAAAATTAAAATAACTCTCTATTCAACCATAGTAGTCCCATGGCAGACACCAAGTTAAAACTAGAAGAAAATTTTAAAACATATGCTGTAATATGCATTTGGTTATGGCTACATTAACTGGATATTTTTTAGATCAAATTTCTCCTTAGGTAGCACTTTTGGTTTTAGAAAGTGCTGAGGTAAGTATCTAGGAACAGAATATGTCTATGTGGCACTCCTTTCCAGTTGGAAATATTTTATAGTTAACAAAACGGAACATAACAAAAATATCCCAAATACAGCACCAATTCCACTAGCATTTACCTAGCCAGCTTCCACCTGGCATTTTTGCATACACACAGGAGTCAGTCTTGGAGGGGAAGGGAGGTGTAACAGAATGGCTTAGTTTTTGGTTTATCTCTGTGAGAGCTAAACAGACATGTGACCAGTGGTACAGGTACTCGATGACCATGTTACCAAATTTCCATACTTCGATTCGGGAATGATCTACACCAAAGGAAAAAAAAAGTTAGTGTGGATAGTTATGTACTTTTTAAATTATAATATAAGTTCCAGTATTATGATGAAAGTTTATTAGATATGTTTGGAATCAAAACCATAGCAGAATCTTGTTTATCTAATCACAGGATAATGGATTAAAAATGTTTGGCATATTCAGTTAATGGAATACTACACAGCATTTAACAATTAAAGAACTGAAGCTATGTATATCATGCGGACAAATCTCAAAACATTGTTAAGCATAAACTATAAGTTGTAGAATAATATGTTCTTTGTATACAATTTTAAAAGTTTTCTAAACTGCAAAATAGTATATTGTTTATAGATTCATAAATGTGAAGTAAAAATAAATCATGCAGGATAAACATCAAGTTCAAAACAGTGTTATCTCTAGGGAGGAAGAAGAGAAATGGGATCAGGGAGGGGTAAGAGTCTCCACTGTTTCTATAATGTTTTATCTCTTTAAAAATGTCTGACTCAAACATGCACAATTTTAAGGTAGGGTATACAATATGGCTTCATGATGACTACACAGGTGTTAGTCTCAAACTTCTATGTTTGGGATATTTCCTAATTTAAAAGTATTTTTAGGTATATAATCACTGCACACCATTATGATTCATTTGTTAAGTTGAAAACTATTAAACGGCCATTTATGAAAGTTACTTTAATCCCAGGAGTCAACTGAAAGGATGAAGTGAGTGCCATTTGCTATCGTGGCACCATTTGCTGAGCCGGCCTATGACCCTGTTAAATGTGACTGCTGTTTTACTCCTCTGAGCTTCTGTCCCCAGGCCGAGAATTACTGGAAAGCAGGAACAGAACTAACCCACAGGCAAAAGATAACATTGGAACAAACTGCAGCCTTGGGTTATAACTCCCCGACAGCCCAGGGGCCACACAACAGCATTTTGTTACAAACAGCAGTTTGTTAATCCAATTACAATCCAATAAAAACTCAAAGCACCCTCCCCGCCATGCTGGTGTATCTCTCCACACTATTGTATCTCTCCACACTATGCCCCTCTCCTTTCTTAGAGAATTAATAAAAACTTTACTCTCTACACTTTCTTCTCTTTGTGAATTCTTTCATAGCCCACATAACTGACCGCCCTAACATCAATGACTAAAATTCAGATAGAATGGTCCAATGGAGAAAGAATATACTGTAGAGTTGAACAGATCTGGGTCCCAATCTTGACTCTACTCCAACTAGTCCTATGACCTTGAGCAGGTCACTTAATAGTTCTGAGCCCTTCTTCTGGAAAACAAGGATAATACCTCAGAATTGTTATGAAGATTAATAAGAAAAGATATGCAAAAATCTGTCACAGAGTAGTTGCTCAAAAAAGTTAATTTTTCATGTGCCTCTCACCACCCTCAGGTCTATTTTTTTGTTTTGTTTGATTCATTTTTGTTACTTCTAGTGTCTCATGCAATGACTAGTCTAATAAATGTTAGCTAATTTGAGTTGAATAAACCATACAAAATACTTATAATTCAATGGGGTTTTAAATGTCATCTATCCATAGTTCTTTAGCAACAATGATAATTATGTCACTTATGGATATCTATTAAATGACAAAACAGAGAACGTAGTTAGCTTCCTTATCTTCTATCAACATGAAGGCACAAAGAATGTGGAAAACATTCACAAGTCCAATTTTTATTTGAAACTGACTAAAATGTGAACACAATGTTCTAAAATTGTCTTTTAATGCACACACACAGAGGCGCTGCCTTTTCCTCTGATTGTAAGTATTCAATAAATATTAAAGCAACATTAAATTACAGAATAATTAAATTAGGTTTTTCAAATAGTAAGTCCTTTCACATTATAACTCAGTAACATTAGTGACAATTATGAATAAAAACAAAAACAAATGCTGGTCATGAGAACACATTAAATATACCAGATTCATTTTATGTTATGGGAAATACTAGACCAATCAACATACATACTTAAAATATTGAGGTGCATTTGTTATGATCAAGTCTTTTTTGTATTTATTAGTTTCTGGAACAAGGTAATGCAATAGGATGCTAAGATTACTTCGATTATCTTAGCGTTATGAATCAAAATTAAATAAAAGCTCACCCTAGAACACTTCTAAAACCAGTCCTAACTGATTTTCTGAGATACAACAGCTCTCCTGCTCCCCACAGCTTTTATTCTCCCCTTCCTAAGCCCCCATTAAGAGCTCTGTTCCAATGACGCCTGCCACAGTGCTCTTATCTGACATTCAAATGAATAGACCCCTATCTGCAACCATTATTAAGCCAGTCAGCCATCTCCATGGTGATTCAAGGACACAAGGATGGGGAGCCAGGTCACTCCCTTTCACAAGCCACTGTTGCTTATTTCCTGTTTTATTGTTACCAGGAACAGAAGCTCTGAACCTGTCTGGGCCAAAGCTCCTTTTCCCTGCCCTTTCCTATGAGAGGCTGATGCATTAACAACTAGCTCTAACGATTCCTCTAATGAAACCTCCATTGCTCTGTGGCAGAGATTCTAAACCTTTTTCATCTCATGACACACCTAAATTAATTATTAAATTTCTGCGGCACAACAAAATATTTTTTTCCCATCTGACAAAAAACTAGGAATGATTTTGATTGATTATTAATAATAAGAGTAATAGTAATAACCTACCATTTTTGCTCCAAAGTTAATTTTTTTAAAAATTAGGTGCCCATATTCATATACAAGCATTTCTGGCACCAAGAATTAACCAATCAGACACAACTTTATTATGAGACATAATCAATAAGATGCAACTCTATTATATGGCCTATATATGTATGGTTCAAGATGGCATTTACGTATGATGGCTATTGTTATGTTGGTTGTTGTCATTTTTTACTTGACAATCTAAGGGAAAAGAGGTCAGTGTCCCTGACTAAATAGGCATTGCATGTTTTAAAAATGCTTGTGGCCCACAGGTTGAAAATCGCTGCTCTGTGGGGTTCGCATTAACAACGGTTGAGTGCTACTGCCCTCTTGTGGTGGAGAGATGCCAGCTCTTTGCAGTAGTTTGCACAGATTTCTTGCTTTCAAACAAGTACACTGTTTTTTTTCCCCTTTTCTAACCATAAGAAATAATGCCTTTTGCTTTGCCTTTGCAAGAGTTATAATAAATTACTTGAAAACATCTGAACTAGAATAATTGTTGAGTCAGTCTTTGAATCTGTTTATAAACCTATTGATTTTGAAACAGATTCAAGTTTAATCAAACTTTGAATTACCTAGAAAATTCATTTTGCCGAAAACAGAATATTTCTAATGAAATCTCCATTTATGTATCTCTGCTTTAACACTGAATTAAGTTAACTCTCTAAAAAAATGTTTGTTTTGGCCTTGACTGTTGTGGCTCAGTTGGCTGGGCATTACTCCACAAATCGAAATGTCGCCAGTTTGATTCCGGGTTGGGGCACTTGCCTGGGTTGCAGGTTTGGTCCCCAGTCAGGGCATATGCAAGAGGCAACCGAAAGATGTTTCTCTCTCACATCAACGTTTCTCTCCCTCTCTTTCTCTTTCCCTTTCCCTTCTCTCTAAAAATAAATAAATTACATCTTTAAAATAAAAAAAAGTTTTTTAGCTATTGAAGCTTCAGTGGAAGTTTATTCCAGCTGAACATTGAGTTACTACAGGTATATTACTTTTGTTCCTATTGTAAACACAGCTTCTGTACAATATTACATTGAATCGGCTTTTTAAAATGAGATAGCTATAAATAAAATTATGTACAAGTTGAAATTAATGCAATTTATCTTTACAAAAATTCATAGTTTAATGCATGGCTCTCTATCTTTAATCATGTCTCTCTATCAGTAACAAATGTTGAGCCTCATTCGATATACGTATATTTGTTTATAAATTATTTACTTTAAAACATTAAAAAATAGAAATTAGACATCGATGGGATAAATATATTACAAATAATAGTCCTGCACTATTTTCTTGTACTCCAATGCTATAGGTATCGGTTATTTGTACCTTTTGTTTGCTCCTTTTTGAGGGGAAGATTTTACCTATTTATTTGTAGAGCGCGGGGAAGGGAGAGAGAGAAACATCAATCAGTTGCCTCTCGAAATGCTCTCAGCTAGAGACCCGGCCCACAGCCTAGGAATGTGCCCTGACTGGAAATCAAACCTGTGACCTTTTGGTTTGCCGGACAACACCCAACCCACTGAGCTACACCAGTCAGGGATGCTTGCTCCTTTTTGTTTGCAGCTTCCTGGGGAAAGCCTACAGGTGTCTCAATATTCAGGAGACACACTAATATTTCCCTGTTTTCACTCTGGTACTCTTCCTCTCAACTGTATCTGATGCCGCCTAACCCAGAGACTTTCTATGTTCCTTCTTGAAGGAATAAATTTCTAGGGTTGTGGAGGGGAAGTCACCCAGTGGTGTGATGTAAAAAAAAAAAAAAATGAGATACAGAGACCAAAACACTGGGAAAGGAGGAAAGAGGAGAAACAACAGGGAGAAGAAAACTTCAAAAGAAATGATCATTAATACCTTCAGAGAGATAAGACTTTGCATTCATGAAACTGAACAAGATGTTGTTGAAAGTAAATATGTGAAGAATAACAACAAAAGCTGTTAGACATTAAAACATGCAGAAATAAAAATTCAATAGGAGCCCTGGCCAGGTGGCTCAGTTGGTTGGAGCATCATCCCACACAACAAAAAGTTTGGGGGTTCCATCCCTGGTTCCATCACATGCCTAGATTGCAGTTTCAATCCTCAGGCTCATACAGAAGGCAACCAATTGATGTTTCTCTCTCACATTGCTGTTTCTCCCTCTCTCCCTTCCCCTGCCTCTAAGGTCGGTGAACATGTCCTCAAGTGAGGATTTAAAAAATTCAATAGATTAGAAGGTTAAGAGAATGTCTCAGAAAGTGAAGCAAGAAGACAAAAAGATGGAAAATGGGAGAGAAAACACACAGATTTTGGAGACTGAATTTAGGAGATTCAATGTCTAAACAATAGGAGCTCCAAAGACAGAACACAAAAAACAAAGGGCTGGGCCACCAACCTCTACATCATCTTTGTGTAATGAGAAAAACACACCTACTGTGAGTGAATGTACTCTGAGCACATAGCCTGATGACTAGAAAAAGATATGTGAAGAAAGCAATGTCCCTCCTCCAAGCAGATGTGGAGTTAAGCTAAAGCATCCGGCTTAATGAGTGGACTCCTGGTTAGATTTCGACCCCTCCCACCCCCTCAGCGGAGCACCTTTGCACAGACTGCACAGCCATAAGTAGCACCCTTCGTGACGTGGAGGACATCATCAAGGACTTAAGGACCTGAGTTTCACAATGGAAGAGGCCTAGTGAGTGCTCCTGTCAATGGATGAAAACAGACCCCTATCAAAGCACATCATTATGAAATTTCACAATCTTGGGGATAAAGGGGTGATTCTACAGCTTCTGAAAAGACAAAACAAAAGAGAAAAAGGTCACTTTTGCTCAGAAGTGCTGACATATGCTCAGAATCATATCTCGGAAAGGATTCAGATTTCCCAACATCAACCTTGGACGTTTCCAAGTTTTTGGTGACCATGGAGTCATTTCCTCGAGAAGTTAAACATAGAGTTTGCATATGACCCAGCAACCCACACCTAGCTACATACCCTCCAGAGTTAAAAACAGATGCTCACACAAACATTTGTAAACAAATGTTCATAGCAGCAGTATTTACTATAGTCCAAAAGTAGAAACAACCCATATGTCCATCAACTGATAAATGCATAAATATAATGTGGTATATCCATGTAATAGAATATTATTTAGCTATAGAAAAGGAATAAAGTACTAATGCATGCTAGACATAGATGAAACTTGAAACATTATGCAAAGTGAAAGAAGCCAGATACAAAGTCCATGTAGTATATGATTCCATTTATATGAAATGTCCCGAATAGGCAAATCAATGAAGACAGAAAGTAGATTACTGGTTGCCAAGGGCTGGGGAGGGGATGGGCATGGGAGAGTGACAGCTAATGTGTACTACGTTTCTTCCGGAGTGATGAAAATGTTCTAAAATTAGATAGTGTTGATGGCTGCACAACCTGATGAGTAAACTAAATCCACTGAATGGCACACTTTAAAATGGTGAAATTTGTGGTATTTGAATTATATCTCAATTTTTGAAAGAAGATATGGGGGCAATGTCTTCAAAATTTTATTACCTGGCAAACTTTCAGACATGAAAGGTCTCAAAAAATTTACCATTCGTGCACTCTTACTCAGAAAACTACTGGAGATGTGCTGCCTCAAAACGTAGGAGTAAACCAGAAAGAATGAACCAAGAGAATGGCAAAGTAAATTCCTACGATAGCAACGCCTCGGGAAGGCAAGCATACCGAACAATCTCAATCTAAAGGTGATGCAGCTGCCTGGAATTCCACCAGAATACAAAATACCCCTTTCTAGAAATACAAATCAAAAACACAGTGAGATATTACAGCACTCTTGTTAGAATGACTATGATAAAAAAAAGACAAGAAACAACAAGTACTGGCGAGGATGTGAAGAGAGCGGAACCCTTGTGTCCTGTTGGTGGGAATGCGAATTGATACAGCCACTTTGGAAGAAGGTTCCTCAAAACATCAGAAATAGAACTCCCATGTGATCCAGCAATTCCACTATCGGGTATATAATCGAAGGAAATGAAGTCATTATCTTGAAGCAATATCTGCACTCCTTGTTCACTGAAGCATTACTATAGTCGAGACATGTAAACAACCTAAGTATCCAACAACAGATGAATAGATAAAGAAAATGTGGGATGTGAAATGGAATACTATTCATCCATAAAAAAAGAAAACCCTGCCATTTGCTACAACATGCATGGACCTTGAAGGCATTACACTAAGTGAAATGAGTCAGACAGAAAAAATGCATACTGCATGATCTCACTTATATGTGGGATATTTAAAAAAGAAAACAAAACACAACTGAACTCATAGAAACAAAGAGCAGACTGCTAGTCACCAGAGTCGAGGATTGGGGGGTGGGAGAAATGAGTGAAGGCGGTCAAAAGGCACAAACTGCCACTTGTAACCAATAAATTCTGGGTGTGTGATGCAAACTCTTGTGACTACAGCTAATACTTTTTGGATATTTGAAAGTTGCTAAAACGACAGTAGATCTTAAAAGTTCTCATCACAAGAAAAAATTGTAACTGTGTGGTGGTGGGCGTTAACTAAGCCTATTGTGGCGATCATTTCACAATGTCCACACATATCAAACTAGGTGGCATACCTTAAACTAATAGAATGTTATATGTCACTATCGTAATAAAAATAAAGTGCACCTTTTCTGAACATTAAAAAACTACCCCTTTCTAAAACTAGGATGAGGCGGGGAAGGAGTTGGCAGCAGAAGTCCTAAGAAAGTGTGGGCACGTCATCAGCCCTAATTCTATCTTCTTGGGAAAACCGTAAGTTTGGGAGGCTTGGTGGGTTAGGAGCTGTTCTAACAGTCCCTCCCCATCCCGAGCAGAACCTACAGATGTCGTTGGTAGCATTTCATGCTGAGTGGGGTCATTGAATAGTTAGTTGCCTTACTTAACGCTGCTAGGAAGTTCAGACAAACTTTGAGCAACACACGCAATTCCAGAAGACTCCTCTCTGGCACAAACAGAAAGGTGTACCAAAGATTTCCCCTTCCTTTCCCCAAATGGGGAGCTTAGAATTTCCTGATACAATTGCCTCTGAAGGAGAGGGGGTTGGTGTGTGGGTGGCTGACAAACTGTCTTGATTGCTGCAGAGACCGTGATAACGCCGAGGGCTGGGTTTTGGTGGTGGAGTAGCCTAGGGAATATTGGTTTCTGGCTGAATCCAGAGCTGGTTACTGCAGTTAGTATTCCTGCCACCTGAGGACACTGTTGCAAAAGAGAAAGTGGTGGGAGCATTGGCGATCAAGGGTGCCCAGGAATTAGCACAGACTGAAGGTGACAGCAAGCCAAGCAAACAGAAATTAGCCTGTTTTCTGACACAAAAAGGCTGTCTATGACAAGGAGGTAGTTCTGATAAGCAACTACCGGAGGTGGAGCCTGAAGAGATTCCCTGGAAACATTGGTACAATTCTACAGAAATTGCCTTTGCCTGGGGATAGGCTTATTAAGGGCTGAGAGCCAATTCCCAAGTACCCTGGCAAGGCAGGGAGTGGAGAGGCCTGCTCCTCACCTCCAGATCCCATCTGAGAGGGGACTGGATTGGACAGTGGTGGGTGCCTGAGTCCTCACCCAAGGAGGGGAGTATTAGTCTGAAAGGACACAAGTGGCCCTGGCGGCAGGGTTGGGATCTAGGCCAAGAGGCTGGCAGGTTGGGTGGGGACCAAGAGAGGTAAGGGCTCGGGGAGAATGTCAGTTTGACAAACTGGTCACACATGGGGAACAGGGGGCACTGGGTCTCACGATGGGGACTAAATCTACTCCTAAGGGAGGAGCAGCAATGAGGCACTGATGCAGAAAACCTTTCTTCTGCATTTTTAAGTCCCCAGTGAACAGTGAACAAGTCTAGACCTCGTTTATGCAAGTACACAATGAATATGTTTTCACTTTTATTGCTGCTATTACTGTTTCCTGTGAATCATTTCCTTAGAAGTGATACCTGTAATACCTATGAATCCAGAGGTTACAGAGAATAAGCCCAGAGCCATGAGGCTACAGTAGAAGCTGTTCGCAATAAAAACTCTAATCTCTACTGACATGGCTTAGAGTCCTCATTAACTTGTGTTAACTTGTATTTGAACCTTGTGTTCTGTCTTATTTTCTAGCATGCCCAAACTTCTGGGAGTGTATTGCCTTCCTAGACCAGAGACCCCTTTCTCATGCATGCACCTGGCTCACTGCTCTGTGCTTCCCCTGTTCCACATGTGTCCACTGCCACAGACACCCTCAGAGGTGTGGTTGTCTTCCTCCGGGTTGCCTTTTCCTTTCTCTTGCCCTGGGAGTCTCTCTGGTTCTGAGCCTCTTGGCCCAATACAGGCATCGCAGAAGCCCAGAAACCCTTCTGATTTGATCCACAGTTTCCACAGGGAGCAGGTGAGGGCAAGGGGGAGGAGGGGGATGGTTCAGTGAGCAATTTCTACTGGGCCATTTTCCCAGTTAATGATTAGTTTTTTTCGAGTAACAGAAAGGAACAAACTTTAATTCCTTACTGTTCCATTCGTGTAAATGACCTGAGGTGTCTGGTGGGGTAAGGTGCACCCACAGAGGAAAGCGTGCTTGTATATGTACAGGAGTAGGCAGGAGTAGGTTTACAGTTGTTCACCTGGAAAATGCAGTGATTAATGAGCAAATAATATTGTAAGAATAAACTCTTTGCTTTTGTGCACCCACAACTGTAAACCCCCTTTTGCCCACCCTTGTGTATTTGTTGTCATCTGTGGCCCAAGAGCTCATGACCTTCTCCAACCTGGGAGCCTCACGGCTCTCGATTCCTGCTGACTCTCCTCCTCCAAAAAGTCCGCACTACAAATCCATAAAGACTCGTGATCCATTCTTTTCTTCGATTCTTCATTGAAACTAAAGATAACAGTAACCTTTTGGCTAAATGTATTTGTGTCCTATCCTCACTGCAGCCACCATTCACTTTTGTTTTTGGATGAGTAATGCGTATGTGGTCAGTGCGTGAGAGACAGAGGTGCTTCTGAGCCCTCACACGTGGGGCACCGGCGGTCACTCTGGAGAAGGCGGTAGATGGTAGACTGTGTCCCTCTTTTCAGACAACTATAATCAGAACCATTTTCCCCCAAAATTGAATTTGTGAGCTACTTGTTTTGTTCAAATATCTCCTACAACTGTGTTTTACTATTGTTAGTATGAGTTAGAACATAATTCAAGTCCAAATTTACCTTTGATATATTCACCAATGAGCTTTGAATTAACTTTCACATCCTTAGCAGTTGGATCGAAGGTACAAATTTTCTCAACTAAGTATCTGTTAATGTACTGTGAACCAAGAACAAAAGTTATGGGATCACTAGCGAGTGGAAACTGGAGTACACAATTCACCGGTTTATATCATTTCACTTATATACATTTGAAAGCAGCAAAACCAATCTATGGTGTTAGAAGTCAGGCTTCTTGTCACCCTCGGGGTGAGTGTGTGTGTTTGAGGGAGTGATGAGAGGCGGTACCAGAGAGGACTTTGGGATGCCCCTAAGGATCTGTTTCTTGATCTAGGTGCTGGTTACAAATGTTCATTGTGTAAACAATTCTTATACTGGTACACTTATGAGTTGTGTCATTATTATCTGCATACCTAAATTTGTGTGGGTTGTTTTTCAATAAAAGGAATACATAACAAAAACTTACCAGTTTGCATTTATCCCAGTTTCCTAAGTCGCCTGAAAATTCTAGCTCTGGATCGACGAACAAGATAGCCCCTGTCAGGATGTCATGTATTAGTTTGACGTTGGCTTCTACCTCCTGGGACTGGCTGTCTGACAGAGGCTCCAGCTCCACTAGAGGATTATAGTCATAGAGCAGCAGGGATATGAAGTGCATGGAGGCAAGCATCCTCAGGCTTTCCTGCAGCTCTTGCAGCATGATTCGGAAGAAGAGAACTCCTGCCCGCTGGACTTCTCCCGCATTCTCAATCTCTGGAAGAACAGAGCGGCACCCCACGTGGTTGTTCAGTACATACGTGACTTTTTCATCGGATTCTGAGCATAATATAGTAACCCTTTTTCCCCCAAGAAAAAGACCGTGTCTTATGATTTTAAACAATCTTAGCTTCTCTAGTCATGAAATCAAAAGGCAGAAATGAAATTACAGCTGGTGAAACTCACGGGACGAGGCCTTGAGGAAAGGTACAAACTCATGTTTTGGAGTTAGACCTTCATTTGAATAACTACTCTCCCCGTTATTTGTTCTGCTGTCCCTGGACCTCTTCTTCCTCATCTGTGAGAATGGGGCTGATTTCTACTTCCTTGGTGAGTTGTGGACATTAAATGAGATGATATGTGTAAAAATGCTTAGTTTGGGCCTTATACAGAGTGAACACTCAAAAGACATGAATTTTCTTCTTATTCCACCCTACCTTATGTAATGGCTAGAAAACTTTCGGCCTACACATGTGACTTCCATCCACTGTCTTCTAAGTAGCCAACGTTTTCCATGCTGCCTTCTTCCACCCCTTCTGCCTAAATTAGTTTTGTGCTAAGAGGAGCCTAATGGATATAGAATCACAAGGCTTGAGATCTGGTCTTGGCTCTGTCCCTAGCTTGCTATTGGGCCTTTACTTCGATAGGCTTTTGCTTCTTTATCTGTAAAATGAGATGTTCTAATGAATTAATTTTATGTAATATAGTGGAAAGAGCACCCAAACTGGAGTTCAAACCCAGCCTCCACCAATTATTAACTGAGTTGGTGCAAGTTATTTTGTTTCTGTAAACTTCACTTTTCTCGCATATATTGTGAAATGGTGCATCACCATCGCCTCATAGAGTTATGGTAAGGACTAACTGAAATAGCATATTTACAATGCTTGGTATGCAATGGGGCATTTAATAAATGCTAGTTCTACATGATCTTTAAGAGTCCTTCCAGTTCTAAGACCATGTGATTCTAGCAAAACAAAATGTGATTCCTTACCCTTTACTGTGATTTATATACCACCCTCATTAGTCCAAGACTGTATGAAGGAATTTCTTTCATGTGGAAAATCCATATATTGCAACAACTCATTTTAGAAAACACATCATCAGTTGCATTGTCTGTGATTTTCCCAAAATTTATTAAGCCCATAAATCCAGACTGTCACCACATTCACAATACCTAAGACAAGATTTTTCTTTATTTCTCCAGATAATTCATCCAGTATTTCATAGCAGGCAGCTTGGGTCACTTTCATCATTTTCTGTAGATCCTTAAATTCTCGATAGAACAACATCTTACTCCTGCCAATGTTAAAATCAAGAGCTCCCATAGCCTCTCCTGTTCTCTCACGAAGTGGAATGACTATGTGGTTTTCTCCATAGACAGAGGCCAAGACAACTTCTGAACTGTCTGTACACCTAAAGAGGAAATCTCTGAAACCAGAACCAAATAAGCGTAAGCGTAGAAAACATCAGCCCGTTCATAACATTCCGCCCAAACATAACTCTCTTTTGTGCCTCCTACACTCGCACCCACCAGCACTTGCCGTTTTGTCTGCCTGGACCGCTCCGCCCCTTGGTCTCACAGAGCTCTCTCCCGCGGCTCGCTCACTCACTCTTCTCTTAGAGCAGGCTTCCCTGACCACACAGTCTAAAGCAGCAGCACCTGAGTCATGCTCCATCATGACACCCTGCTTTATTTTCTTTACTTTATTTATCTGATGGGTATTATGTTTGTTTGTGTGTTTGTTTGTTTACTTGTCCAGTAAGTGCTGGTGGAGTGCCCGAAGGAACGATGAGTATGTCAGGTTCTCTAGAAGCACAGCCTGAGCCAGGGAAATGATTTATTGAGGGAGTGCTCTCAGGAGAAACTTGTGGGGGTCTGAGGAAAGCAGGAGAAGGAAGGGGGGAAAGCCACATAAGGAAGTGTTTTCAGGTAAAGTCTAAACTCAAGCTTGATCCCAAAGGGAGTTCTCAGAGGCAAACTGTTGAAATCTGCCTCACCCTGATGCAAGGAAGAGGGTTTTTGTCAGTGTCTTAACTCTCAGGGCCTCTGTCTCTCGGGGGCTGTCCTCCAGAGAAAGCCCGCAAAAGATACGTGGGGGACTCCAGCTGGGCATCAACGGCATCTGCTTGTGAGGAACCTGAGGTTTTCACAGAAACGGAGCAGCTACTTCTTTCTCTAGTGAAGTATAGACATATCTCTTTTCCTCTTCTCCCATCTATGTTAATACTGAGATGTCATTCCTTTGAGGTATTTGTAAAAATGTTGGTGCTTTGCATTGTCTCAAAAAGGACACTTATAGTTCATGATATCAACTCTATGACAGTTAAGACTGTATCTTTCTTTTGCTACTCCTACCACTTTGTGTCTTTGTGATAACCGTACTAATGATGCATCATGTTATAATTTCCAGGCATGACAATAAAGCTGATTGGTCAACAGAGTTCCTCAACAGGCACCTGCTCTAAGTTACAGGGGTCGAAGTTTATGAGCCTGGGTACGACACAGACTTCTGTAAAACTCTTTAACCCAGGCAAGGAATAATTAACGTGGAAAAGAGCTTAAAACTGAATGAAAATTCTGGCGTGAGGCTATACTAAAATTTAATTAAATATGCAGTTAAACATCAATTCATTCTTCAGTCTGAGATAGGTTATTGGCTCCTCAGCTATACTGACACCCTCAGAGGCAGTCTGCCCCTTTTACGGTAGGCGTGTTCTCAGTTAAGCTCTGTTTTGCGTCTGCTCCTTGCATTCCGCAGATGAGAGGCATTTGAAGTAACCTAGAACTCATTAAATACAACATTCTCTGATTCTTCTCCACTTTTGTCCACTCTACCTTCTTTCAATAAACGTGTTCGCAGGCTAGCTAATATTAAGATGAGGACCTTTGATAAGGGGTGTGGATGTATTTGTTACAATCATGGTGGGTTTTGTTGAATTCCTTATTTATAAAAAAATCATAGAAAATAAAACACTATCATGCTTAAAAATATGAGTTTTAATATAAAATACCAGTGAAACTTTTTTTGCCTTGTTTGAAACAAACCCACATGCTATAGAGCAGACATAATTACTGTGAGGCCAATGAAATTTTTTTTTGAAATTCGTTTTTAAAAAAGGACTTAATATGACCCATGCAGTCAAGAGATTTTCTCTAAAACCCAGTCAGAATGAGAGTTAGTGCATACTAATAAGAGGCAAAAGCTGTGTCTTCAGATCGGTCACAGCAGGGTGTATGCTCCAGCAATCGAACCAAACGGACAAGAAGACGCCTCTCATACCTGAAGATGCATGTCTTCCTGAAGATGGTAGGGGGATTTCTGTGGATTTCTGTCAGACCCAGGGGCCCTGTGACCATCATATTGCGTAAAACATAGTTTGAACCCTTGAAAAAGAAGAAGCAATTTCATTATGGAAAAGAATAATTAGACCTCATATTCTCATTAAAGCTTTTGGGGACAGGTGAATAAGAAAAAGTTAGAGAAGCTTAGATGACCCCTAGTTTTAAGTACTGTGACATTTACTTATTCAGTATCACTAAAGAATGAAGTGTTCAACAGGAGAAAATTTTCACAGTATGAGATTGGTTAAATGCAAAAATGTATTTTTTATAATTGTGATAAAATGCTGCATTTATATGATTTTTCAGAAGCTACAAGTGCATTGTAGAACATTTAGAAAATACAAAAAGTCCTCTCCCCCCAAAATAAGCACAGTAAAAAATATTTTCCAGTGAGGTCGCTTCATCAAAACCGTTCTTGCCAAGGTCACTAGTGACTCTCTCAATGTCAGATCCCTAATCCTTATCTTCCTCTACCTCTCGGCAGCATTTGATGCAATGAATAACTCTCTTCTTGATATACTTTCTTGGCTTGGTTTTCGGAACCCCACTCGCTCCCAGTTTTCCTCCTGCCTCACAAAGCACTCCTCCCATTCTCCTTGCTTTTTCTTCTTTGTCTCTCTTATCTCCAAGAGAGTTTTCAATCTATAGGTCATAACCTACATATGGGTTCTAAGAATATTTTGATTTTTTTAACAGCCTTATTGAGGTATACTGGATATACAGAATGTGCATATTCAATGTCTACAGTTTGATGAGTTTGGACTCATGAGTTTTGGTCAACTTTTTTTTTTTTGGTAGAGACTAGTTTGTAATATTAACATGTTCTATAAAATACACTAGACTTTAGGAGTGACAAACTCAACTGGGAGAAGCAAAGAGGGGGCTTTTATGCCCTCTTTAAAAAATTATTTGGTTAAGAGGGTAACTGTGATAACAGGATCCACAGGGACTATGTGCTGGGTGCTGCTTGGAAGAATAATTGCTTGTCTTGCCTCTTTACACTCCGTGACCTCAAGTTTTCCACCAAACTCTTCAGATGAAATGTTTTCAACAGAATACGTAGTGAACTGTAAAGATTACCCCACGTTGGCAATTGGGCATCTAGCTTTTTTTCTAATTTATTTCTTCCATGGCTTGTTATTTGGTGTTACACATACTAGACTGATATGCTTTTTTAAGAATCTCCCTGTGATTGTGTTTTTAAGTTTAAATCTTTGTCTAAAACCAAACAATTTCTCTCCTGTCCACCCCCAACCCCCATTGTATAAATTAACCTCTTCTGCTGTTAGACCAGAAGCATAATATAAAAAATAAAGGGCTTATAATAGTATGCCTGAAAAAAATCTCCTCTTTCATTTATTTTTATTTAGAACAAGAAACTGTAAATTCAGCAAGTGCCTCAGCAATTATTCAGTAGTGAGATAGCTGTTCCTAGATAAAATATCCTGGGAAATCATTCAGAGAAAGAACTACAATTGTTTTCTCCCCCATTTTCCTTCTTCTGCTATTGGCTTGTTATTTTTTTCCTTTACATTTATAACATTTAGTCATTCTTAACTTTCTCATTATGCATTATTTATCTTTAGTTCTTATCATCTTATGCTTTTTTCTCTTTTGACAAGATTTTTAAAAAAAGAATTAAATAAAATATAATAGAAAGTATTAGAAAACATTACCTGTAGTAAAAGCAGGTATCATTTTGGGAAACCTCTGTTCTAGTTGTGTATATGTGTGTTTGTAAGGGGTAAGGATATCAAATGTTTTTATACTATGGTCAAGGTCAAGAGAATTTTGTGCCACTATGATTTCAAACACTTAAAGTGCCTTAGGGCTAGGTCATGAGATTTTATTATTAATTTTTTTCTATCTTCATTCATTGCCTTAGTTACTTCATCCAGTCTCATGGCTTTTGTTTTGTTTTTGCTTATTTCTATAAAATATACATACCATAATATTATCATTTTAATGACTCATAAGTGTACAATTCAGTAGTATTAAATATATTCACAGTGTTGTATAATCCAGTCTCATGATTTTAAATAACATTTAAAATCTAGGTTAGCTGGCCTAGATTTCTCTGGAAACACTAAGCTCATATATCCAACTGCCTATTTAGTATCTCCACTTAGATGTCTAACAGACATTTCAAATTGTAGTTCAAAAAATCTTTTTCAGCTCTGGCTGGTGGAGCTCAGTGGATTGAGCACAGGCCTGCAAACCAAAGGACCATGGTTCGGTTCCCAGTCAGGGCACATGCCTGGGTTGCAGGCCAGTTCCCAGCAGGGGACACATGAGAGGCAACCATACATTGATATTTCTCTCCCTCTCTCCTTCCCTTCTCCTCTAAAGATAAATAAATAAAATCTTAAAAAAAAACTTTTTCAATTTAGTAGGTAAAAGTTATCTTTTACTAACTTTATATTTATTGCATTATGAGAACAGCTGAACATTTTTTCTATATGTTTATTGACCGTTTGCATGAGTTTTTCTTATAGACTTGTCTTTGTTTATTTTTCTTCTGGATTTTTAAAAAACCCCACTGATTTGTATACAACAATGTTAGCCCTTTGTCGGATATGTGACAATTTCTCCCCAGTTTTTCAAAAGCAATTTATATCTTCTATGACTTTGGCACAAGAAAGTTTTACATTTTTATGGAGTTAGTGTATCAACCTCACCTTCACTGTTTTAACCTTTCATGTAGGTTTAGCCGTCCTTTCCCCAGACCAAGACTGTAAAGTCCCTGTCATCCTCATGTTTTAACAGCTATTCTCATGTATTTGTTCTTCCTCCAGATGAAGAGATAAATCATTTGTTCAATTTAAAAAATCATTTAGGGATTTTTCTTGGAATTTTGTTAAATTTATAAATAATTTTTGGAAGAAACTGTAGTTTTTAAAAATGGTCTTCTTGTGAAAAAAATCATGACATGACCTTCTAATTTATAAAGCAATTTTATGTCCTTTGGTAAAGTTTATAGTTTGCTTTATATAAGACCTCAGGGTGATGGGTCAAAGTGGGGAGAGTGTTCCAGACAAAGTGAGAACATTTTTGAAGCCCCTGATGTAGAAAAAAACCTTTTTCTATTATGTACGATGGGATGTGAAATGTTAATAGTGCTATGGTATTTTTCCTCCCGCCCTCCTTTTTCTGCCCATTTAAGCAGATAGTCTGTATTGCCTTAGAAAAGCAATGTGATGAGGTAAAAAGCAGAAAGCACCAGAGATTAGCCAATGCTTTGTTTTTCAAAAGCTTACATTGATATGACTTAAACCAGATTCAAGTATTAGCCACCCAAGACCTCAGGGAAACAAAGGACGGAGCTCTGGGTTTCCTTGCTGGCTGTCAGCTGGGGACTACCCTGGGCTCTTAGAGACCGTGGGTCTTTGTGCATAGCCCTACACATCTCAGAATCAGCAAAGGGGTGTGCAGTTTTTCTCCTACTGTCATCTCCCTGACTCTTCTCCCATCCTTTCATCCTTCAGAGACCACAACCAGAAAAGATTCTCCGCTTTTAAGAGACCACTGATATACGTCTACTTTTTGAGGCACAGAGCAGGCTGGAGAAGAGAAGAGAGAAGATCTGGAGGGGCTGAAAGAGAGGAAGAAGGAGGCTAAGAAAATTACCATAGTTGAGTGCTTGAAAAAAGATATCCCTTTTTATATAGCTACCCTCAGCCATTTTTAACATCAAAACCTTACCATAGTGTCTTTCACCTAGGACAAACCCTTGTGTTTCTCCTTAGATAGCTGTATTGGTCTCAGCTTAGCTGTGACCCCACCCAGACCCTGCTGCTGAATGGTCCTCCTCTCCAGCCCTTTGGGATGGTCTTCACCTCCATAAGATGGCCTGGGTTAAATGGACAGTGACCTTTGTGGCCTTGTCTGCAGCACTGTGATTCTGAAACTACTGCCCTTGAAGCCATGCTTCTTGCTAACTGCTATGGGCAATTTTAACCTTTTTCATGGTGCTTCAGGTGTCATTTCCATTAACTCCCCAACCAGGTGCTTAAGCATGGTGAGACACGGGCCAAGTAGAATTCTCCTTGAACCCCACACATTTCAGTCCCATTGTGGCTGTGTCCTATCAGACTGGGTGGTTTCCTTCCCCACTAAGTGGTCCTTACCCTTGGCTCCCCTCCACACATACATACCAGGTGGCCCACCCAACTCCAAGGGTACTTGGAGACTCCCATCCCTTTCCAACCCCAGACTCAGCACTTGTAACTAGCAAAAATCCATCGCATTATAGATAGAGGGTCTTTTTAAAAGAAAATGGTGTGATGTAATTGTGTTCTTCCAAAACAGTAGTGCCTTATCCCTTCCCACTTTACCCATATGATTCTGGTGGGGGCTTCCAGTTACTGTAAACTCCCCATCCTGGCCAGGAGGGCATATCTCAGCATATCAAAATGAGTTTTCTTTCTTGAGTTTTCCAAATTGTAACAGGAAGGAAAGATTCTTTTTCTAGCTACTAAGCAACTGTCTTGCCCTGTGGAGAAAGCCCATCTTTAGCTGGAAGTACAAAGCCAAAGTGCAGAAGGAAGCAACCATGAGAACTGGGGACAGAAAGGATAGAGCCTTGTTGGCATCAAATCCCTGGATCTGGTCATCCTGGAAGCCAGCTCTGCCCTTTCTTCATGTTTGGTCACATGAGTCAATCAACTCCCCATTTTGCATAAGGCAGTGTGAGATGGATTTCTGCCACTCATAACCAAGACTCTTGAGTTGGAGTCATGGGAAACATGTCCCCAGTTAGGCCTAATAGATAACTAAATATGGCTTTAAAATTTCAGCAAGACAATGATATCTAGAAACTCTATCACCCTGGGAAGGTCTAAACCTGCCCAGCCTCGCCTACCTGCTCTGGGTTAGGCTCAACGAGGTATGTAGTGACAGAGGTGATGCTAGAGGTGATGTCGTAGAGCCAACTGATACCAGTGATCACAACATGCAGGATGTGCTCCCGGCTATGGACGAAGTGATAGGCAGTACTAAAGACATTGGCCACACCCTGGAGAGACAGAAAATTTTAATTGCCTTTTCTTTTTTTAAAAAAAAGCAAAATAATTAGTAATGCATCAATTACATTATCTTTCTCATTAATGATATTCTACTTCCTACAAATTATTCACCAGTTCTCAAAAGGCAATGCTGTAGCTTCTACTATGAAAAAAAAAAAAAGAATCATCAAGAGATCAAAGGTGTAAGAAGAGATCTACCCTAAGGTCTACATAACTTGCTATGTTTCCTGATAATCATCCAGTGAGATTTGTGATATGTGCAATCAGAAAATAGTGCCAGAAGAACAAAGTAAACTCTGAAATGAGAAAAAATGCTTAATAGTTAAGAACCAATATCAACCTTGGGCAGATGGGTAGGACCTGCCCTGATGCAATTGTAATGTCTGCATTTTTACATGGCTACTGTCATCAGATCAGCAGCACAGGATGTACTGAGTCCCAAAGCCTGCAACATGCTAGATTACACAGCCTTCTTATAGGACAAAAGATCCTGTTCTACAGCGAAGGAATGGGAACTCCTTAGAACTCATCTGTGGTCTTGTTGTCAAGAAACTCTAGGAACCACAAATTCTTAAAAAATATATGTATTTTATATTAGAGCCCAAGGCATCTAAGGGTAACACATGAACCTTTACCTCCAAGGACTAAAGAATCAATTTACAATTCATTTTGACATGTTCTTTAACAAGCCCAAATATAGTTCATCTACTGACAACCCCATACTACTCCATTTTGCTTCTTAATATTGTCACATCATTGTGTCAGATGAGAATGAATCTAATTATTAAAAAGATGTCCAGAGAAAAAGGTTCTACCACTTTCCAGTTATTCATCTAGTAAGTAGGAAGAGAAAGTTTAAAATAATGGTAAACAAACATAAAGAGCCAGGGGCTTACAGGGGAACAAATGAGAAGGGCATAGCAAGTTCCTAATTGCTGCTACATCCCAGTCTATTGCCTCCATAAAGGCTTTCAGTCTTCCTTCATTGCAGTTTCTATTCATAAAATTAAATTTAAATACATTAGAAATGATCCAGTTACTTTACAGTCTTTAAAAGGGCCTAAAACTAGTAGGTTCCAGCCAAAATGGAGGCATAGGTAGAAACCCTTCCCTTCCTCACACAACCAAAAGAAGGATAACAACCAATCTAAAATCAATAAACAACCAGAAGTGCCAGAAAATGAGACTACATGGAACTCCGACAACCAAGCAATTAAAGAAACAGTCAACCAGACCAACTGGAGCAGTAAGATGGGCAGGCTGAGAAAATTTGTGGTGAGGCGGTGGACTGTAGTGGGTGGGGCTGGCTGAATGGGAAACTGAGACTCTGAGCTGACTGTAGACTGCAGCAGGGGTTGCCCGGGTGGGAGAAACTCCCAGTCGCACATGAGGGTATGGGAGTTTGTTGGAAAGTGGGGCTAGAGACGAGCAGGCGAGCTACATTGTTCCCTCTCTGGTCCCTCCCCCACAGACAGTGCTTTGCAGCAAGGAGGGTTGCCCCGCCTTGGTGAACACCTAAGGCTCTGCCCCCTTACAACTTAACAGCTGCACTGAGACAAAGAAATAGAGCCCAAATGAAAGAACACAGCAAAAACCCAGAAAGAGAGCTTAGCAATGAGGAGATAGCCAATCTACCTGATGGAGAGTTCAAAGCCCTGGTAACTAAAATGCTCACAGAACTGACGGAGCTTGGTCACAAAATGAAAAAATAAATGAAGGATACCCAAAGTGAAATAAAGCAAAATATTCGGGGACCAACAGTGACAGGAAGGAAACCAGGACTCAAGGCAAGGATTTGGAACAAAAGGAAGAAATAAACACCCAACTGGAACACAATGAAGAAACAAGAATTCAAAAAAAAAAAAAAATGAAGTGAAGCTTAGGATCCTATGGGACAACTTTAAACATTCCAATATCTAAATTATAGGGGTACCAGAAGGAGAAGAACAAGAGTAAAAAATTAAAAACTTATTTTAACAAATAATGAAGGAAAACTTCCCCAATCTGGTGAAGGAAATAGACTTCCAGGAAGTCCAGGAAGCTCAGAGAGTCCGAAAGAAGTTGGGCCCAAAGAGGAACACACCAAGGTACATAATCATTACCTTACCCAAGACTAAAAATGAAGAGAGAATTTTAAAAGCAGCAAGAGGAAAGGAGAGAGTTACTTATAAAGGAATGCCCATAAGGCTATCAGCTGATTTCTCAAAAGAAACCTTACAGGCAAGAAGGGGCTGGAAAGAAGTATTTGAAGTCACGAAAGGCAAGGACCTACATCCAAGATTATTCTATCCAGCAAAGCTTTCATTTAGAATGGAAGGGCAGATGAAGTGCTTCTCAGATAAGGTCAAATTAAAGGAGTTCATTATCATCAAGCCCTTATTATATGAGATGTTAAAGGAATCTATCTAAGAAATTGAAGAAGATCAAAAACTATGAACAGTAAAATGACAACAAAGTCATAAATATCAAGAAATGAACAAAAAAAGAAGAGAAAAACAGCAAAAATAAAAACTAAGCAAATAACTAGAACAGGAACAGAATAAGAGAAATGAATATTCTATGGAAGGTTTTCAGTGGGGAGAGGAAGGGAGGAATAGAGGGGGAAAGTACAGGGAAGAAGAACCATAATTGGTAGGCATAAAATAGACGGGAAGGGGTCAAAAATGGTGTAGGAAACAGAAAACTTAAAGAACTTATATGTACAACCCATGGACATGAACTAAGTGGGGGCATACTGGAGGGTTGGGGGGTATAGGGCAGAGGATGGATAAAGGGGGAAAATTTGGAAAACTATAATAGTATAATCAATAAAATGTACTTTTTAAAAAAGGGCCTAAAACTTAAGCTTTTTCCTTCATTCTTCATCCTCAAAAATTATAACACTGATATCAAGAACCATGGGAATGCATATTATATTTAGCACCATTTGTGGAAAGACCAAAGGATTTCTAGGTCCTGCTCTTAATAAAACATAAATATATCCTCTCTAAAAGTTCGTTCGTACTATGTGGGTATTAGTGATGTAATAATTGGATTCTAGTTCTACAGCATAAAATTCTGTTTCTATGATTAATTCAATGGGATACATATTAATAATCTTTCCAGAGAGTCTAAAGCATAGATGTGCAACTGAGGCTGAGAGTTCTTCCATGTGTAATGGGGAAGCTCCCCAAAGGCTGACACATACACACAGGGAACTGGAACCAGTATGGTGACACTGTCTACATATTATACATAGCTCTACCCTGACCTGGTTTCAGGTTTTGCTTTTTAAAAAGTATAGAAGGAGAGTCCATCCTACCACTACTATTGAAGAATATATCCTCTGACTTACCTGATAGAATCTGATCTCATGAGGCAAGAAGATGTTTATTTTCTGGGGATCTCTTAGGGTGTCAACAGCCATGACCCCAAAAATCCTCATATAGGCATCCTGAAGAGGCAGAGCGAGCAATGACCCATTTTGATCGGTCTTCTTGTGGGAATGGTTCCAGAAGAAAATGTTCCCATGGTGCTGAACTTGGGGGACATGTATTGGCTTCCCTTCATCTATTACTGTAAAGCTGAGGAACAGGAATATGAGGATGGGAGAAAAGCACAGAGGGGCTTTAGATTAAACCATGCAGGGAACTAGATCAATTCTCCATAATTATTGGCATTATATGTCAGAGTAGTGGACTCGTAAAGTTACCAGTTTGGAGAGTCTGACTTAAAAGACTTAAAAACAAGCTCAGATGATAACAGAGATAACATATATAAACAGGAAGCAGGAGACAATTTATAGAGCAGGCAGAAAGAACTGAACTGGTATTGTGAAGCAGAGTCCCTATTGGCAGCTCAATGCCTACGGTGAGCTCTGGAAATGATCAGGTAAAATCACCTGAGACTGGAAACCCACCCCACTCTCGCACTTACCTTCCACTCTAGAAGCATTTGGTGACCTGAGGCATCTCTCCCTTGGGCAGCTAACTAGGATTTCAATACTAGCTTACTGCAGAAAGGGAATTATGGCATTTTTTTAGAAGGCCAAAACCAACATTTTCAAGAAATCCTTACCTGATTCCTTTCATGTCCCTGTAGAGCACTTTGTTTAATACAAATGGAGCATCATCTAAAGTACAAGCTGTATTCCTTAACAGAACATTCCCTCTATCAGGCAGTAGTTGGTTTTCTTCTAAAAGGGAAATGTGGGCACTGATCTTCTTGTTTCCATGGACTTGAGCATCCTATGGCAAAATGTTTCTGATCATGCATTTGCCAGTAGCTATTCTCTTAATTCTGTTTTCCTTCATTAGCCACTTTGTGCATCTGACCCCAATAATTTCATTTTCATGAGTAAATAATGAGCATATTACCATTCATGGACAGTCCCCCAACCTGAGTTTAGTGAGTGGAATGGATCTACTTTATGCCAACTGGACCAGTTCACTAAACAAACAGACAAAAAACTCTCAAAATCTACTCAAATTTAGAGTTTTAACACTTGGATCCCTTTGAACTATAGTCATATTGTCTGGGCTTTAGTAAAAAGTATTTATTTTAGAGAGGTGGGGCAGGAAGATGGCTTTATTCTACTTATTTCTTAACCATCTACTATGATATAAACATGGAAAAAATGCTCAAGAAATTCTTAACATAGCTTGGCTATTAATTTGATTTATGTCATTTTAGGACATAAAGGATTTCTTGGGGCCCCAGATTGCAGACTTTATGCAACTACTATTTCTAATGGAAATAATTGAAAAATCTCTGTACCTAAAATATTATTAGGTCACTAAGAATATTA
This sequence comes from Carollia perspicillata, assembly GCA_004027735.1. Taxonomy (NCBI): domain Eukaryota; kingdom Metazoa; phylum Chordata; class Mammalia; order Chiroptera; family Phyllostomidae; genus Carollia; species Carollia perspicillata. The sequence continues at coordinate 41,349 of PVKM010002003.1, read as the reverse complement.
TGTGTTAACACATATATTAATCATGCCCATAAATCTGGGAATATGAAAGACACTTTCCTTGAAATTTGTCTCCCCTTTCTATATATTTGAGTTTGCTTTTCATGCCTTTTTTCTTTCTGCCTTTATTTCCCTTTTTCTACATAAATGATCCATAGAGTAACTAACACAAATGTAGTGAGATATCTGTTGGGGTACTGCAGGTCTCTGAAGCAAGTTGGAGTAATAGCTCTTTCTCTTGATTGGCCTCCTGTTCTTAGTCACATCATTTCAAACTACATTGGAGACTTCAGCCATTCAGGAGGTGATTAAAATAATCGAGTGTTGCTATTTAGCTGAGCTGAATGACACAGGTTCCCTGGAGCAATGGAATTTGTGATATATGTAGGAGATAGCCATGCTATTACTATCTGGGAGGAGCAGCAAGCCAGAGTCTGTGAGGGGGGTGTTAAAGGTGTGGACAGGGGCCCATCAGGGTAATGTGTTTTAAGTGACAGAGTTCTGTAGTAGACTTAGCTTGTTTCTAGGCAGTGAAAAATTGTGTGATGTTAGATTCCACTTTATAATAACTTTATGATTTAAATAGTTCATTTTTGAACTGACTCACAAAATATCATACAAGGAAAATGTATCTTGACCTGCCTGCATATCTCCCTGCTGGTATTTTTCAGTATCAGTTTATTTTGTGTTCTAGGTTTATCTGAATGTCAGCAAAAATGAAATTTGAGATTATGTCTCAATTCTATCTTTTATATTTTTCCTCTCTGCTTCTATCTTGCCAACCTGGAATCATTACAATTATATCTTCCACAGGATTTTGGTCATTGTAGTGTATTAAAATGAGTAAAACATTTATAGCAGTACCCCACAAATTTTAAGAGAATTTAGTGTGCTCTTCCTTTGCAACCATCGAACATCACCTACTATAAGGATCATTTTCTTCTTATATATCATTTTAGGAAATATACCTGTGTGAGGGCCTTAAAGGTCTCAGTGTACACTGGCTCCAGGGACACCCCACTTGTCTCTGCAGCCCATTGAATGTGGTGTAGCCACTTCCGTCTGGCACTATTTCTCAGATTCTCAATATGGCTCCTTTCTACAGCAGTCATCAGAAACTCCACAAGGCTTTCCAGAGCATGATCTTCATTTCCATTGACTTCAGATACAATCAATTCTATGTATTTCTGAAACTGTTTTGAAGACAACCTGACTTCATCACCAGGGTGTGGCTTGGGAAATTGGATGAACAGTTTAGCTAAAAGACATAAACAAAAAACCAAGCACTAACCACAAGCTCATTTACCTGTGGGGGAATTTTCATTCCTCTTACCGCAAGCAGTTATCTTGACAACTGCCCTCCCATGGAAAACCAGGTATATCAAAGTTGTCTAAGCCCAACGGCACATCTACAGTGACTTCCCATGCCTAAACTCAAGATGATTCCTATGTCATCTTCTCTGTTTTTTTTTTTTAAATCCTACCACTTAGGTGAAATTCCAGGGTCAACTTTGATTTCTCCCTACCTTTTATTGGGTTGACCAAAAAGTCTATATGTTTTTTCTATAAAATAAGAGACTCATTTTTCATTTTCACCAATAATTTTATTGATTTGGATTTTTGACTATGTTGGCTATCTCCCGTGTGGTATGATGTTGATTGTTCTCAGTCAATGTCTTGATTTGATCACTAACAACTTCAGCTGGTTTACCCCACCGTGGAGCATCATCCAGCAAGAAAGCTCCAGCACAAAACTTTGCAAACCACTTTTGACACATTGGATCAGTTACAGCACCTTCTCCATACACTGCAGAAATCTTTTCTTGCATTTCAGTTGCGTTTTACCCTTCTTGAAGTAATAAAGCATATATGCCAAAAATGTTGCATATTTTCTTCAATCTTCAATATAAAAATGGCTACACAGAAAATCACCAATTTTGATGATTTTTAATGTATGTTGATATAGTAGCTGTCACAGTACAACCTAACAAAATTGTTTTGAATGAAGTTAAAGGCAACTAAGCACTACTAGAGACATCTTACAGAAAAAAAATGAACTTTTGGCCAACCAACTCCTTCCATTTCCAATAGACCAATCTAATTCTACCTTGTTAGTCTTTGACAATGTATCTTCCACACATTCCTCTCCTTTCCTACTTCCATAGTCTCAAACCAGTATTAAACACCTTATAATTAGATTGCCAATGGTAAGGCTCAATACAGGTTTATAAAATTAAATTAAATTAAATTAAATTTAATTAAATTTAAATTAAACTTGCACTATGCAATTCCCTGGTCCAGAGTATATTTGGACACTGTTCATTTTTCAAAAATATTTACCCATACTACCAGATAGGAATTATTTGCTTCAATATCCCCATTTTACTCATGATCCCTGACCATGCCTTGCACACTTCTGTACCCACATCTTTTTTTCACATTTTTATTCTACGATCATGATCTAGTACCAAATCTAAACATTACCAATAACTTACATCTTCCTCTTTGCTGTTACCATTGTTTTGCTCCATGCACCAATATCCTGAAAGTTTGCTTTTGCTTTTTCCCCTTCTTTTTATTTTCCTATTAGCGTTATTGTGTGTATGTGTGTGCATGCACATGTGTACTTCTAAACAGTGTATGGTTTGGTTTTGTCTGTTTATATACTTTAGAAAAAGGACATCATACTATATGTAGTTTTCTGGGACTTGCTTTTTTATTCAGCATTATGCTAATATATATATATCCATGTTGTCCTGCAGCTGTGACTCATTCATTTTCATCACTATATAATGTCATTCTGTAAGCTTACCGCCATCAATTTATTTATTCTCTTATAAGTGGGCCTTTAGGTTATTTGTAACATTTTGCTCTTATGAATAGCACTAAGAGCATTTTTGTATGTGTTTTCGGGTGCACATGTGTAAATTTAAAGTTCAAAATCTGTCCTTCCTCAAGAAGGTTTGCACCTGAAAGATAAAAGCATCCATTCTATATCAAATATTTGACAATTAACAAATATTTCCTCTTTTAATCATCTTATCATATGAAAGCATCTAATTTCTAGAGTTGGACTTTTGTTAATTTTTGCTCTTCACTCATCTTTCTCCTGGTAATTGTAACCCAAATTTTGCTTTGGAGAAACTGCTCTAATCCCATGTCAGGTTCTATGTTTGAGTGAGGTTCCACTTGTGCATCTGTAAGTGGAGCATGCATCTCAGATCAAGCCAGTCAGGACATTCTGTTCCCTTGGCCAGAGTAGTTGGTTTAGTCCAGGTGTATGCCAAACTCTTTACTTGAACTATTAGGAAGAAAAAAATTTCCTTCTTATTCTCATTGGCCTTGAATAAAGCTGTGAGGATGTGGGTGTGAACCTGGTTACCGCAGGGGAAAGGTTATATGAAAATGGAGCCAACACACAGAAAAGAACAGGGCCAGAGTGACAGAAAAAGAGAAGAAAGGAGACACCTGTCCTAATGTCATTACTTGAGCTCCCAAATCTAGTTGTGTCCTGAACTAGCCCTGAACTTTTTCATTATATGAACCACTAAAGTCCTTTTTTGCTTAACCACTTGGTGCTGGGTTTTTGTTTTTAATTACCTGGACTCAAAGGGTGCTAAATCACATAGTGTCCAATTAGATTAAAAGTAACTTGTGGGTTCTTCCACTTCCATTTTTTCTTCTTCTTCTCCTTTCATTCCTTTCTTCTTGAACAATTTGGTCCTAAAGCCATTAGGTGGGGTGGAGTAAGGTAAGTATCTGCTCCTGGTCAAGGGAAGCTATGGTGGCTCAGAGCAGGGTATCAGAATCCAAGTGGGATAAGGAGGGCATTTGTGCAGGAAGTGCCTTGGCATGTGTTATCAGAGCCTAAGCAGGGTGTGGGGGTTAGCCATGCACAAGAGCAATAGTAAGCCCACGTGAGCAAAGAGGGTGGCCCTGCAGAGAGGCTGTTTAGCTTAGGGTATCAGAACCCAAGCAGGATAAAGAGGGTGTCCACATGGAGTGGATGTCCCACATGGAGTATTTAAGCCTGAACAGGGTGAGAAGGGAACCCAAACTGAGGGACAGTTTGGCTTGGGAAGTCAGAACCTAAACAGGGTGAGGAGCATGTCTATGTGGAGGGGCAACCCAGAATAGGGAATCGGAGCCCAAGCAGAAGGAGGAGGACTTCCAGGTGGAGAGTCTGCTCAGCCTGAGGAGAGTCAGAAGACTGGGTAAACTGGGAAGGGGCATCTGCATGAAAAGGTGACTTATCATGGAATACCAGAGCTTAAGGAGTGTGTGAAGGGCATCCACATGATGGGGTGATCTAGTGTGGGGTGTCAGAGCCTGAGCAGAGTGAGGGAAACTGTGGGAAGGACTGATGAGTACAGGGTGTTAGAACTTAAGTGTAGTGATAACATCAGTGTGGGGGAGAGGACAGTGTGATAGGGGATTAGTTCCATACAAAGAGATTGATCAAAAAAATACTAAAATGCCATTATGTGGTACATGACTGTAAGTATATTTAAAATAATATGAACAAGATAGAAATGAGCTACAAAAAAGGGAGAAAACTAGAATGAATCCTATGGTATTGGACTAAACTTCAAGGTATGTGAGTGAACTTATGATTTTTTCTTTAATAGATATTTACAGAGATATGTACAGCTGTAAATGTCTGTGTACACACACACAAGCACACATATTCCCTTTAAGAAATTTGAGGTTAGGGACCTAGGAGCAATAGCATGTGTAGAACCTAGATCTTGGCTTCTAAATACCATTCTTCACTAAAAGAAATGAGGGACAAATAAGTGATTGAAGGGAGTAGGGAGAATATAAAATGAACCTAGAGGATTCCATCCTGCCAGAAAACAAGGAGATGCTTGAAAAATAATGAACACATCATAGAAGGACACAAAAAACTGTCTGGCAGTTTCTTGTAAAATTAAAGATACACCTACCTGGGGCCAAGAAATTCTACTTCTAGATATTTTATTTAAAAGAAATGAAAATGCCCTGGTCAGTGTGGCTCAGTTGGTTGGGCGTCATCCTGCCACTGGGGTGTGGGGGGCAGGTTTGATTCCTGGTTGGGGCACATGCCTGGGTTGTGGGTTAGGTCACCAGTTGGGTGTGTGCAAGAGACAACCAATCAATGTTTCTCTCTCACATCAATCTTTCTCTCTTTCTCTCTCTCCCTCCCCTCCCTTCCCCTCTCTCTAGAATGAATTTAAAAAAAGAAAGAGAAATAAAAAGAAATGGAAACACATATTCACAAAAAGATTATTCATATATAATTATTCATAACATCTTTATTCATAATAGCCAAGAAGTGAAACAGATGTCTATCAACAGGAGAATGGATTAACTATAGTGTAGTATATACTATAGTATATAGTATATAGTATAGTATATTTATACAAAGAAATACTACTTAGCAATAAAAAGAGGCAAATTGTTAATAATGCAACAACATGTAAGAAACTAAAAAAAAATACGCTAAGTGAAAGAAGCCTTACTCAAAAGAATATATGTCTCATTTATATGAAGTTCTAGAAGAGACAAAACTAATCAATGCTGAAAACAACCAGAAGAGTGATTGATTGCCTTGGGGATTGAGTAGTGGGGACTGAATGAAAAAGGGGCATGTTTTTGTTTTGCATCTTTTTAAAAAATATATTTATTTATTCATTCTTAGAGAGAGAGGGGAAGGGAGGTTCTAATCATCAATGTGTGGTTGCCTCCCACACACCTGCAACTGGGGACCTGGTCCATAACCCAGGCATGTGCCCTGACCAGAAACCTATACAACAACCCTTTGGTTTGCAGGCCAGCGCTCAATACACTGAGCCACACCAGCCAGGGCTGTTCTTCATCTTTCTAGGTGTATGGGATACATAGGTTACACACTTGCCAAAACTCAGTGAACATACACTTAAGAATCTGTCTATTTCATTGTGTGTAAATTTTACCTTAAAAAAAACCCTATAAGTGTATATTGAACTCTAATTAATGACATGTATGCTGAAGTATTCAGGAAGTAGCGTATTGATGTCTATAATTTAATGTGAGATGCATCAAAAATAAGAGAACTAGAAGGACAGAGAGATGGAGACATTAATAGATAGATACTAAAAAACTGTAGTAAAATCTTAATGATAGAAATCTAGGTGGTAAGCATATAGATACTCCTTGTAAAATTCTTTCAGCTTTGCTGTATGTTTAAAATTTTTCATAGTAAAATATTGGAGGGGAGGACACAGGAGACAGGTTGAAAGGACTTCCATGGGTCAAATCTAGTACAACATGAACATTAAAATAAATAATGATAGTGGTGGATTATAACCTATTGAATAAAATAGGAAACCATGAGTACATACTATTATGAATGGATAAATAAAAAGTTTGACAAGAAAGGGAATGTTTATATGCTTTCAAAGTACCCACAAAATACCTATTAATTACAAAAAGAAAGAAAAGTAACTTTAGAACAGAGCATGAGATTGCTGATAGCATTCAATGAGAGCACATCATTGCTTATGTGATATTCTGCCAAAAATGAACAACCTGAATTTAATCATGAAGAAATATTAGATAAACCTAAAAAAAAAAGAAAAAACTTACAAACAACTTGTCAAAGTATGGAAATCAAGGAAAGATTGAGGAGTCTCTTAGAGACTCCTTTTTCCCGAGTGAAGAAACAGCAGTAGTTTTACTAACTACTTGTCCAGGTTTAACTACTTGTCTAATTTATAAGAGGAATAAATTCTGAGGATCCAATGTACAGCATAGTGATTCTAGTTAACAACACTGTATTATACACTTGAAAGTTGCTAAGAGTAGGTCTTAAATGCTCTCAACACACATAAAAAATAGTAATTATGTGAGGTGATGGAGTTTTTAACTAACACTACTATGGGAATAATTTCACAATATATAAGTGTATCAAATCAACATGTACATCTTAAATTTATACAGTGTTATATGTCAGCTATATCTCAATAAAGATGAATAATTCATGGTCGTACTAGAAGGTGTGAAGGTGGTATCTCATGGTTTTAGAACAACCAGTGTTTAACTCTATGCATGTCACAGTATTGAGAAATTTGAAGCCAAGTTGTTACCCCAACTTAAATAAGAAAAATTCTATATTTTCACCTGTCTCTATAGATTCTTTTTCCATTCCTTCTTTGTATGCATACAAGAGTTCATCAACTTCCTTCAGATCCAGGAAACCTGAGGCATCACTGTCCCACATCTGGAAGAGGGCTTCTAGGAGAAGTCCCTGTCGAACTTGGGATGCTTTCTGTTTAGCCTGGAATACAAACAGGAAAACAAAGCACAGAAGACATGATGTTTATTGTACTAGCTAGCATCCTATGTTTATTCCTCCAAAAGTGCAGTATTTTTTATAAAAATAGCTTTATTTTGGGACTAAGCATGATATTAATGGGACAATGAAGCATTTAATTTTAACCCTCTAAATACCTCTTCTGTTTCACATCTAGACAAAAAAAAAAAAAGCATTTTCTGCATTGGATTAATGTTGGGGACCACTTTGTGTGGTATTGAGTATCAGAAACTGTAGCCCCACATGATTGAGGCCTTGCCTGTAAGTCTCCACCAGAACACTGGGAATGCAGGTGGTAGGCACAACCTGATACTAGTACACAGGGAAATCAGGCCAAAAGAATGCATTATATCCTTTGAAGCTTGCTTTGCTTTGTATAGCCTTGTTGATATAAACCAGATGTTTAAGTTCAAAGCATAAGGGAGTGAACTCCTAGTGTCATGAACCAGGCCTTAACAACCCCCTGGTGTCGGGATATCTAACAGACCCTGACCTGAGGCAGATCCCTGTGTTTCCTCAATTGATATCTATAGATAATATCTGTTTTCTATAACTATAGCCTTTGGACATTGATCGAGAAGCTTTGCATGCATACTGTCTACCCCTGCACATACCGATTCCAATAAAAGCCATTTCGGAGAAGGGCTTGGGGCATTCTCTACTAGGGGGAATTGCCACCCCCTTTTCCTGCCAGAACAACAGATTGTGTTCCTGACAACTCATTCTCATCTGCAGCGGCTGGCAGAGCTCCAAGAGACAGGGCGTCCCAAAGATTAAAATACATTAATTTAGAAAGAGGACTACACTCTTTAAGAATTGTTAATTCATTCCTTTCCACTTCCTCATTGGTAGTTCAAGAATGTGATAAACACAGGGGTGCCCAACCTGGCTTCTTGGTGGGATATGTTTTGTAGTGAAGTGGGATGATTGTCTGTGCTCAAACGATAAAAAGTGACTGTGCTCAAAAATTCTTTTTTATATTTAACATTTACCTAACTTGACATTCATTACATTTTAGACTTTTATTAGATTAATTACACCAGACAGTAATTTAATTGATAAATAGATAGATTTAATTGCTAAAAGAAAGTGAGTATATATTGGTTAAATGGGAGAGGGGACTCCACTGAGGAGGCAAAAAGGATATCAACTCTAGAATTAAGTTGAGAAGACTCTTATGGCTGATAAAATTACTGAACGTGCCAAGTGAATCTAATTTATATATTTCATATAAGAGCACATAAATTGTTTATATGCTAATGTGTGTGCACTTACCTATCACCTAAGTAGTAAGTTCTTACAAAATATGTACTACCTGGGTGCAGTGCACATGAATAAAAATATATATCCAACCATAATCAAACCCCAGGTATGTACATTTGTAAATGCACTCACATGGCACATACAGACACACACGTGCACACATTCTTACTCATACACATACCTGCTCCTTAGAATCTGCTTTTCAAGCTTCAGTGAAGGAAAAACAAATCAGTACAATATGATCTCTTGCCACCAGCAATCATGATATTATTAGGGGAATGAGTTCTTTGGACTGTGATCTTACATTTGACAATAAAATATTTAATGGACATGCTAGTTGAAATAGTGGTAAATTGGGTTGTAAATTTTTAAAGAGAAGCCACACTAGGAACAACTGAGGTTGAGAAATTTACTTATAATAGTGACCTCACTCATTTCATTGATAAACGATAGTACTCACCTCTTCTAAGGCACTCATTTTCTCTTCCTCTGTTTCAACATAGCCTTTCTTAAAAAAGGAGGTGAGTGTCTCACTGACACTCAAAGGGGCATCTTCACCAACAAATGTCTCCAGGAGTTGCACAAACTGGAGCAGATTGAAGGAAACTCCATTGAAGGCACTCCTACCTTTCACTTCTTTGTAAGACTGAATATTTCTGATAATGGAATGTAGGTCTATCAAGCAGGAAACATACAGTGAACAGTAAAGTGAACGATTTTTTCAAAAATTAAGAAAAAGCAGTACTTACTGTAATGGACATCTGCTATTATTTTCCTGTCAGAAATCCATGCTCCCTTTTTGAGGACAGCACCTTTCTTTCTTTCTTTTTTTTTTTATTTGACAAAACATCTCTTCCCCAGTGTCAGTTTAGATAGTTGAGTGGTACTTAACCTCCCCCACTGTTGCCCCCCAGATGGCCATGTAATATAGTTCGAGCCAATGATTCATATATAACAGCAACAGGCTATAGGCCAATGAGAATTAGACCCAGAACTTTTGGTGGAACTACAGGAGAAAGAACAATTCTTTTTGTACTCTGATTCCTAAATTGGTAGGATGTAGGCTTAGGGATACTCCCATGGACATTTTTGTCATAGTATGAAAGAAACAACCAAAAACTGAAAGTTACAAAGAGAAGAACAGGGTCAAGGGACAGAGAGACAGTGTCCTGCTGCTATTGTTGAGCCCTTGGATTTGACTGTACCCAAAACCAGCTGCAGTCTGAACTTGCCAGTTAAATTACTCTGTAAATACCACCATGGTAACCTCTTCCCCAAAGAGTCTTTACTGTATTTTTCTTGAAGCTCAATATTACAACATAAAGCATATTTCATAAAATCTTAACCCAGCACCTTATGTTTGATTTATTTGTTGATTTAATCATTCATGCCTTTATAACTTCCATATGAGATTTGACATAAAATAATCAACCATGCATTTCTTCAAATAGTAAAGCAAATTGAAATAAAATAAAGAAGTAAGACCAGGAGAAGAACATGAACCAGCAGGCCATGAGAGCTTGACTAACGCTATGTATTTTCACCAAAATCTTTTTTTAATACTTTTTTAAAATACTTTTTTAAATAAAAAACTTATACATATAAATTCTTCAGCTTCTCCATTTTTCCACACTATTCTTAACCTCCTCCTGTCTATTTTGTACCTACTATTCATGCTTCTTATCCCCTGGACATTTTTCTCTCTTCTGCTGCCCCTTCCCCACTGTTTACCCTCCATATGATCTTCATTGCTGTGATTCTGTTCCTGTTCTAGTTGTTTGCTTAGTTTATTTTTATTTTTATTTTAGGTTCAGTTGTTGATAGCTGTGATTTTGTTGTTATTTAACTGTTCATATTTTGATCATCTTCTTTTTCTTAGATAAGTTCCTTTAACATTTCATATAATAAGTGCTTGATGATGATGAACTCCTTTAACTTAACCTTATCTGAGGAGCGCTTTATCTGCTCTTCCATTCTAAATGAAAGCTTTGCTGGATAGAGCAATCTTGGATGTAGGTCCTTGCCTTTCATGACTTGGAATACTTCTTTCTAGCCCCTTCTTGCCTGTAAGGTTTCTTTTGAGAAATCAGCTGACAGTCTTATGAGAACTCCTTTGCAGGTAACTGTCTCTTTTTCTCTTGTTGCATTTAAGATTCCCTCCTTATCTTTAATCTTGTGTAATGTAATGATGATGTGCCTTGGTGTGTGCTTCCTTGGGTCCAGCTTCTTGGATTGTCTGGAAGTCTATTCCCTTATCCAGATTGGGGAAGTTCTCCCTCATTGTTTTTTCAAATATGTTTTAGATTTCTTGCTCTTCCTTTTCTCCTCTGGAACCCCTATAATTCAGATGTTGGAGTGCTTAATGTTATCCTGGGGGTTCCTAAGCCTCTCCTCATTTTTTTTGAATTCTTGTTTCTTCATTCCTTTCTGGTTGAATGTTTATTTTTTCTTTCTGCTCCAAACCATTGATTTGAGTCCCAGTTCCTTGCCTTCACTGTTGGTCCCCTGTATGTTTTTCTTTATTTCACTTTTCATAGCCTTCACTTTTTCCTCTATTTTGCAATCATACTCAACCATTTCTGTGAGCACCCTGATTACCAGTGTTCTGAACTCTGCATCTGATAAGTTGGCCATCTCTTCATCACTTAGTTGTTTTTTTCTGGAGCTTTTCTTTCATTTGGGACATATGAAAGAACTCTGAAATTCTTTCATTTGGGACATATATCTTTGTCTCAGAGTGCCTGTCATGTAGTAAGGGGCAGAGCCTTAGGTATTTGCTAGGGTGGGACAACCCACATCACTGCATTATGGTGCTGTATGTGGGTCCAAGAGGGAACACTGCTGCTTGCTTGGCTTTCAACCAGCTTTCAGTCCCTTCCTTCACTACTCACAAGCAAATTTGGCCCTTCTGGTGCTGATTCCTGGGTGTGTGGGTTTGTATATGTTCTAGGATCCTGCAGGTCTCTCCAATGAACTCTCCTGTGAGGCTGGGAGTTTTCCTCACTGCCACAACTCCTACAGGTTTTAACAGCCAGGGTTTTGAGGCTTCATTTCCCCACACTGGAACCCTGAGTTGTGTGGTCTGTCTTGCTCCCCAGTTGTTCCTCCTGGTTTATCTGCATGCAAATGTGGGACTACCTGGTATACCAGCTGCTGCCTGGCTCACTCTGGTCCTCCAGCTGCTGCCTTGCCATGCGTCCTCTCTGCCCTGGCTGCCCATCTCCACCCCTCCTCCCAGTCTGGATGAACGTTTCTTCTTTAACCCTTTGGTTGTCGGACTTCCTTATAGCTTGATTTTATGACAGTTCTAGTTACTTTTGTTTTTAAATTTGTTGTTGTCCTTCTTTTAGTTGTGCAGGGAGACAAAGTGTATCTACATACACCTCCATCTTGATCAGAAATCCTCACCGAAGTGTTTTGAGAATGGAAAGGTTATTATTTGCCCCAGGCTTAAATAAGAAGAATTTTGCAGATAGGAAGAAATAATCTTTTAGTTAGTTTGTTTACTTTTCTTTTTTAAATTTTTTAATTTTTTTACTGTTATTCAAGTACAGTTTTCTGTCTTTTACTCCCATCCCAGTCCACCCCCCCAGTGCTCCCCACCTCCCTCCCATTTCCACCCCCCTTAGTTTTTGTCCATGTGTCCTTTATATTTGTTCCTATAATCCCTTCCCTTTTTCCCTCCCCTCACCCCTCTGGTTACTGTCATCCCGTTTTCTATTTCAGTGTCTTTGGTTATATTTTGCTTGCTTGTTTGTTTTGTTGCTTAGGCTCCTGTTAAAGGTGAGATCATATGGTATTTGTCTTTTACCACCTGGCTAATTTCACTCAGCATAATGCTTTCCAGTTCCACCCATGCTGTCGCAAAGAGAAGAAATAATCTTGATTTAATTAGTTCTACTACTTGTTGATGAAAGGAAGAATGATAAAATAGCACTGTAGCAAAATATAGGTACTTGTTGGAACAATCACTGTTAAATACATGGTTTATCTGAGAGCTAAAAGCTACTGTTTGCTCTCTCTGTTAAGCAGATCTTTCTGTGTAAGTCTTCAAAAACAAGCTATATTCTTACCTGTCTCACATGTTTGGATGTGAAACTACCAGGGAGAGGAATAGCTGAAGTGATTTCTATTGAGTAATAATATCTAATATCCGATTCCCTTTGTATACCTGGATCATAGCTTCAAAGCAGCTGTTGGGCCATGTAATGATTTTTAAAACTGTATAGTAATGCACATGTTTTTAAGCACAGGAACATTCCTAAATAGCATATTCCTATTACCACCAAAAACATTCATCTTGCATATTTTTAGGTCCATCAGCTCAGGGACAAAATAATGCAAGGTTCACCCTGCTGTTGTGTTTTGGCTAAGTCCAGTCTTTATCATGGGGTACCACAGTAAATTAAATTAATCAATCATACGGCAATCTCTCCTTTCTAATTTTGTTGTTAATATGTACCTGTGAACCTGGAGTTACCATAGATTAAGTTTGCCTGTTCCTCATCTTCACATTTGGCATACTTCTTCCAGTTACAAGTGAAAAATTCACCTATAAAATACACATTCCATAACATAGGCAATTTAACTTCACAATGTTTTTGTTCTAGAGTATTAAATGAAAGGATGATTAAATGAGTCACCTGACCATGACTTTCCTTCTATTTGGGGGGACTTGGGTTCACAGGCTTTGTCTTTTTTAACTTCCTCTTTTGCAGTTTCTAAAAGGTACAAAAGAAAATGACTATAAGTTAGACATATTTTCTTAAGTTAACAAAAAGGAGAAATGACTTGCATATAGAACACAGAAAACTTTCTTTCAGTACTGTCTCATAGATGTTGTGTCATAATCAACCACAATGATATTAGTTAATAACTCTAGTTGTTGAGAGAAGCTCTGTGACAAAAGCTATTTCTTGTATCCTAGTTTGGCCATGCAAAACAAGGGCTACATTTCCTAGCCTCCCTCACAGCTAGGTGTCACTACATGCCTAAGTACTGACCAATGGTACATGAAAGGAAGTGATGTGGTGCCTACCCATTTTCATTTCTCCTTACCAGAGGGTCACAATGCAGACATGGTAACAAGCCATCTTTGACCATGTGGTTGGAGGAGCCACAAGACAGAAGTTAGAGCCACTGATGATTTCATGGGACCAAACTATCATATAACTTCTGACCTTTATATGAGAAAGAAAGATACTCCTATCTTATTCAGACACTGTTATTTTGTGTTGTTTTTATATATATATTTAGACACTGTCATTTTAGATCACTGTCATTTTAGATTATGTTACACATAGCCAACATTAAGTCTTCACTAACATAACGTCTAATTGAATAATAACTTAAGTAAATTTTTTAAAGCTGCACTCCAATGTCAGGAGAGGCAGAAATCAGTAGCTCTGTTTTGTGGAGAAATAAACATGATGCAAAAAAAAAAAAAAGAGTTCAAGTTAGTTGATGATAGTGTAGAATCTAGAACACAGGTTACCCATCTCTTAGAAGTTTCCTTTGGTACTGTAGAATGAAGAAGCAGACCTTAAAAAAATTTATGCCTAACTGAGATCTTCAGTTATATTGGGATTGGCCCTCTAAAAGTTAGAATTTTCAAAAAAGTTCATAAATTGGCACAGGCAATTCAGAGGAAAAGTCTTCTACAGAATAAATATTTCAAATGCAGAGTGCTGTCTGTCTTAAATAGGATTTTCAGAAACATTTCTAGAACATATATCTCACATATAACCAGAAAAAACAAGATCCATTTATAGTTGAAATAAAAGAAATTTTTAAAAAGTAGTTTCTAGTATCAGACAGCACATTTAAAACAAAAGGGCTTCTACTGCCTTTTCAGAGGTCCAATGTAAATTTCTTTACGTAACATTACCAGATTTCTTCCTTACAAATGGATTTCTAGTATAAATGGAATTCTTGGTACATGGACAATAGAAACTTTCTGGTTTGCATTTACTTGATTGTTCCAAGGTCTAGACTCAGGCTGAGTAGCAAAATATGGCTGAGATATTTGCACAACCTGATATGCCAGAAAATACCCTAATTGAAATGAGTGTTTTCTGAGAAGACTTTAAAAACCACTCCACAAAACAGAGAGATAATGTTGTAGGAGAACTTCATTACTACCTGAAAGATGATCTTTTCTACTTGATACTGGATCTTCTTCTTGAAGTTCAGAAATTGTGAATAGTTGCTCTTTAGATATTTGCTCCTCAGTCTTCTCTTCCTGTGGCAGGATTTCAATGTGCTCAAAGGGAGTAGCCTCCCTAGATTTTTCACTTTCTGTTACGATACTATCTTCCTTTGATTGTGAAGTTGAGTCCATGTCACGTTCCTCTGGAATTGTCTCTCTGGGTGGTTCTTGTTCTTCAGTTGTCCCTTTATATGTTTCTCCTATTATTGACTCTCTGCGTGACCCTCTGCGTGATCCTTTTCGTGAGAGTGACTCTCTCCGTGATCCTTCTTCTGCAACTGACCCTCTGCGTGATCCTTTTCGTGAGAGTGACTCTCTGCGTGATCCTTCTTCTGCAACTGACCCTCTGCGTGATCCTTTTGGTGTTACTGACCCTCTGCGAGGTCCTTCTTCTGCAATCGACCCTCTGTGTTGTCCTTGTTCTACTACTGACTCTCTGCGAGATTCTTCTGCAATTGACCCTCTGTGTGGTCCTTGTTCTACTACTGACTCTCTGCGAGATTCTTCTGCAATTGACCCTCTGTGTGGTCCTTGTTCTACTACTGACTCTCTGCGAGATTCTTCTGCAATTGACCCTCTGTATGGTCCTTGTTCTACTACTGACTCTCTGCGAGAGTCTTCTGCAATCGATCCTCTGTGTGGTCCTTGTTCTATTTCTGACTCTCTGAGAGACCCTTCTTCTACAGTTGACCCTCTGTATGTTCCTTGTGGCATCGTTGACCCTTTGTGTTGTCCTTGTGCTGTTATTGATTCTCTGTACAGTTCTTGTTCTCCAGTTGACTCTATGTCTTGTTCTTCAGTTAAAATTTCATTTGGTTCTGGTCCTGCAATTGTCCCTTGCTGCTGTTCTGGTAGACTTGGTGATAGTGTTGATTTTTTATGTTTATCATGTTCATGTTGATCTTCTGAATTCTTTAATAATTCACTTTGGGTTTTGCTAGCATGTTTTTCAGACAGTAATGTATTCATCTCTAAGAGCACATTGTCAAAGTCTTCATAAATGTGTTTTTGATTATCCATGTCTCCCCAGAACTCAGACAAGTCTATCTCTTCAAATTCAATGAATGGCCCTAGTGCAGGAAACAAAACATTTACCTAAACAATTGATCTTATAATGCAGAATCAGAACTAGCAAATTAATGCAAAAAGCATTGAGCACAGGGATTATAATATAGGCCTATTTCTTTAAATAAATATCAGTTACCTTTCCTTGTAATGCAATAAAAACCAGAAAGGTATCAATTTGAACATAAAAGATGCTCACTACTGTAAATTAGAAAGTATCCCTTCCTAAAAGGTATGGTTTTGAAAGTAAACATGATTCTTCTTTTGCTAGTTGGAGACTTGTTTAAACTGCCAAGGCAAATACAATGTATTCTCTATTTTTGGTCTTCCCACAGTAAGGATGGCATGGGATGGGGAAGAAGACACATGTTGTCCACCTCAAATAACTTTTCAATATCTTCAATAGAAAAATAAAATCACATCTCTACCCATGACAATCTTTCACTGGGCTACTTTTTCCAATATTCATTTTATTTCCCTTTCTTCTTGTCTACCTTTCTTTCTTCTTCATTCTTCAATTCTTTCCCTTGACAACTTGTGGACACCTGGCTCAGAATTCTAGGGAAAGACTGACTAGTATTCACTAGAATCTCACCCTTAAAAAGAAACCATCAAAACACCACTGGTGTCCTGGACCACAGAGAGTGAGACCATGCCATAAGACTGTCCCCTCCCTTCTGACACATTTAGCACTTAAGCTATAAAATTGTGACTCCCATAGTTTTAGGGAATACTCTACATACATCATCTACAGATTTTTAATTATCTAAGTAATAAATGTTCACACAGAAGTAAAATATTGATATTCTTGGAAAACCCATTCATTCAATGACTTTCTCTTAAAAAATAAAAATAAAACCCCTAGTCCTCTTTGTTTGGGTAGTAATATAAAAATTTCACTGTATAAGTACAGTAAAGATGTACAAGTAAAAGTAAAAATGCTTTGGAAAAGGAAACATTTTCTTCAAAATGTTAGAATTCTAAGTTGGACATTAAAACTAGAGTTACCATTACCAACTTATTTCTGAAACATTTGGATTGTTACTAAAACACCGCTTCATTTAAATGAATTTAAAATTGAGTTCTGGTTGAGTTCTAGCTTGACAGCTTTTAGTATTGCACTGTAATGAAAAATACATCTGGTTGTGATGAAAAGTAAATTTTGTGGGGAATGAACAAGCAAGTATAGCCATCATGACCTAAGGGAGATGTTATGTGAAGAAATTCCTCAGGCATAGGATGAACTTGTATTATCATATTAGTGTGCTTCATTATTTCAGTCTGAGTGGCACTTACATTGTCTTGGGTTTCGGAGTAAACTTCTCAGCATTTTTGGACTTTGGTCATAGAATGCTTCCAGCAAGGCTAATGTCCTCTGCCGATCCAAAAACCCTACCTAAGCAGAAAGTTTGTAGTTAGTTGTTACGGGAGATTTGAGATGTTTATGTAGATGGAATATGGCTTATTGAAACATTCGTTATCACCACCACCATCCTGTGTAAATAAAATCTGCAGAGTCAAAATCAGGAAAGCTGTATCTTGCCTCTTTAGGGTTGTACTCTACTAATCCATTCTGTGACATGTCAAATGTCTTGCACTTAATAGATGCTTAACAAATATTAGTTGTTACTGACATAATTGCTAAATCTAATGTATTATACAATGTTCAGTTCTTATCTAATCTGACCTAAGTATGACATTTAGAACAATTAAGTACTCACTACTTGTTCTTTTATAGCATTTTTAGTTTGGGAAAAATTTTAATTATAAAAAAATAATAAAATGATAAGACTAACACTTGTGTTCCCAATACCCAGAAATGATGATTGTTAACATTTTGTGTATATAGTTTAAAAATACATAATTAATATAGCACATGTCATTAAAAAATTTATTAGTTCATTTGAGCCAATATGATGACATATGCTGGGGAGCAAGAATTCAAATATTACTCCTCTTTTAAAATTTTTTTGAAAACTTCCAGCCAAGATGGAGGTATAGGTGAAAATACTGTGCTTCCTCGCACAATCAAGATTAAGAACAACGAAGATTTACAAACAATAACACAACCAGAACACAGAAAATTGAACTACGGAAACCATCAACCAAATCGGTAAGAGGGACGGAGTTGGCAGTCAGTGGAGAGGGAACGCAGCAGAAAAAGGCAGTGGCTGGCAGACCCAGGAGTGCCGGGGAGCGTAGGTGGCTTGGAGCTTGCAGACCCCAGAGTGGGGGAGGAGACCAGCAGAGCATATAGGGCACGCAGGATGGTTGGCCCACCTCAGACACACTTTCGCACGCAGATAAACTAGGCAAGAACTGGCAGTGAGATGGACCACACAGCCCAGGGCCCCAGCAATGGGAAATAAAACCTGAAAACAGTGATTGAAAAGGTGCCGGGAGAGACTCCCAGCTTTACAGGAGAGGTCGTTAGGGAGACCTGCAGGGTCCTGGAGTATTCATAGGCCCATCCACCTGGGAACCAGTGCCGGGGGGCCCAGTTTGCTTGTGGGAGGCAGCAGAGGGGACGCAAATCCGAGAGAGCGCAGAACAGGTGCCAATGTTTCCTCTCTGACCCTGCCCCCACAGAATAGCTTCACAACCCTGAGACTAGGTTGCCCCGCCCTGGTAAACACCTAAGGCTCTGCCACCCATACATAACAGGTGCCACCAGACCAAAAATGACTCAAACAGAAGAATAGCTCAAAGCCCCAGAGCCAATACTTTTAAGCAACCAAGAGACAGCCAACCTTTCAGATGCACAGTTCAAAACACTGGTGATCAGGATGCTCACAGAATTGTTTGACTTTGGTCACAAATTAGATGAACAAATGAAGCTGATGCTAGGTGAAATGAAGAAAAATGCACAGGGAACCAATAGTGATGAAAAGAAAACTGGGACTCAAATCAATGGAGTGGACCAAAAGGAAGAAAGAAACAACCAAACAGAAAAGAATGAAGAAACAAGAATTCAAAAAAATGAGGAGAGCCTTAGGAACCTCCAGGACATCTTTAAACGTTCCAACATCTAAATTATAGGAGTTCCAGAAGGGGAAGAGGAAGAGTAACAAGTGGAAAAGTTATTTGAACAAATAATAAAGGAGAACTTCCCCAATCTGGCAAAGGAAATAGACTTCCAGGAAGTCCAGGAAGCTCAGAGAGTCCCAAAGAAGATGGACCCAAGGAGGAACACACCAAGGCACATCATAATTACATTAGCCAAGATTAAAATGAAGGAGAGAATTCTAGAAGCAGCAAGAGATAAGGGACAGTCACCTACAAAGGAGTTCCCATCAGACGGTCAGCTAATTTCTCAAAAGAGACCTTACAGGCAAGAAGGGGCTAGAAAGAAGTATTCCAAGTCATGAAAGGCAAGGACCTACATCCAAGATTGCTCTATCCAGCAAAGCTTTCACTTAGAATGGAAGGGAAGATAAAGTGCTTCTGAGATAAGGTCAAGTTAAAAGAGTTCATCATCACCAAGCCTTTATTACATGAAATGTTAAAGGGACTTATCTAAGAAAAAGATCAAAAATATGAACAGTGAAAGGACAGCAAACTCACAGTTATTAACAACCAAACCTAAAACAAAAGCAGACTAAGCAGACACCGAAAACAGGAGCAGAGTCACAGAAATGGAGATCACATGGAAGGTTAGCAACAGGGGAGTGGGAGGAGGAGAGAGAGGGGAAAGGTACAGAGAATAAGTAACATAGACGGTGGCAAGAAAATAGACAAGGAGAGGACAAGAGTAGTGTGGGAAATGTAGAAGCTAAAGAACTTATGACACACGGACATGAACTAAAGAGGGGAGTGTGGGTGGGAGGGGGTGTGCAGGGTGGAGGGGAATGAAGGGGGGAGAAATGGGACAACTGTAATGGCATAATCAATAAAAAATATTTAAAAAATTTTTATAAGTATTTCACGTATCCTTAAAATTGCTTTTATTTATGCAACCTTTTGATCTGATTTATGTATATACAGAAATATATTGTATTTCTTTTAACTCTGTGGTATTCTATAACATAAAAACATTGTAATTTTTTAAATCCCTCTTTTGATGGACATTTAGATTACTTCCAGTATTTCAATACCAAGTATAATGTGTGTAATGGATATCCTTATACATATCTCCTATGTACATGTGTAAACCTTTCCCTAGGGTAAAAAAATAGGAGGACAATGAATTGTGTACTATGTACATATCCTCTTTTTAAAAATATTTAGTTATTGATTTGAGAGAAAGAGAGAAACATCAATTTGTTGTTCCACTTATTTATGAATTCATTGGATTTGTTGGTTGATTCTTGTATGTGCTCTGACCAGGGATCGAACCTGCAACCTTGGTATATCAGTACCATGCTCTAACCAACTGAGCTACGCAGCCAGGGACAGTGCATTTTCAACTTTAGTAGTTCTCGCCAAACAGCTCCACAAAGCACTTATACCAATGTGCATTCTTATTATTACTGAATGAAGATATCATTTCTCCATATTTATCCAATACTTATATTGTTAGAATTTATAATTGTTTTCTAATATGATGGATATAATATATTATCTAATTATTTTAATTTGCATCTTCCTGATTATTAGTGATATTGAATATGTTTTCATGTTTATTATGTATTGGAGTTTCCTCATCTATGAGTGGCTTTTTCATATCCTTTTTCCTTTTTCAGTTTGAAAAAGTTGTCTACTTCTTATTAATTTGCAAAATTTTTAATAATG
The DNA here is from genome assembly GCA_004027735.1 of Carollia perspicillata. Lineage (NCBI taxonomy): Eukaryota > Metazoa > Chordata > Mammalia > Chiroptera > Phyllostomidae > Carollia > Carollia perspicillata. The sequence goes on along the minus strand of PVKM010002003.1, from coordinate 20,752 downwards.
ATCATTCTGTTATCTAGATGGCACATACCCTTTCCCAGTTTATTTCTTATTTTTTAATTAAATTTTGGTGAGTTTAATCATATTAATGTTTTAATTTTGAGGTGTTAAATGTATTAATCACTTCCTGTATGGTTTGTGCTTATCTGGAGTATTATTCAGGAAATATTATCTGTGCTGAGGTAAAAAGTTATGCTTCCAAAACTTTAAAAAAAATTATTTTCTAATCCTCACCTGAGGATACTCTTTCATTGCTTTTTAGAGAGAGAGGATAAGAGAGAGGAAGGGAGAGAGGGAAACACTGATGTGAGAAAGAAACGTCAATTGTTTGTCTCCTGCACACACCTGGACCAGGGATCACATGTGCCAGGACTGGGAATAGAACTCACAACCCAGGCTTGTGCCCCCACCAGGAAGTGAACCTGCAACCCTTCTTTTAAGGGATGACACTCCAACCAACTGAGTCACACCAGCTAGAGCTAAAACTTTTGAAATTTTGTTTTCCATATCAAGGTAGAAGTAGATCGATAGAATTTATTTTTCTCATTAAGAAGTTGATATCTAATTTTGTATTTTCCCAAATACGGAAAGCCAATTGTCCCAATATCACTTTATAAATGATCCATCTCACTGATTTTTATTGCTACCCCTGTCATACACTAAATTCCCACAGTCTCCTGGGTCTGATGCCAGGTTCAATATTCTGTTAGTATAAATTTAATTTTAAAAAGCAGATAAATTCTCCCCAACTTGTTCTTTTTGTTTTACCTATTTTTTTTGGGGGGGGTTCTCTTTGTAATTGTTTTTGCTATATTTGGACCATTATTTTCCATATAACTTTAAAAAGCTAGTGCTTTTAAAAAATACACCAATAATAAGGGTATTATTTTTTATGAATTGCCATAATATAAACACAATCAGGAGCTGTTTCTTAAAGAAGAGTTAACTTTAGTAGAGGGCATGATTTTGCTCCAAAACTTGATGGATCTATACTATGATTCTACTATTGCCATAGCATTTCAATTTGCCCCATACATTCCAAATACTGTAGGATCTTCTAGGTGAGAAAGCACAAGGAAAAGAAGACTTTTTGTACTGCAGCTTACAAAGCCTCTTCTTGCTCTGGGATCCACTCTGGATGCTAATGGGTCAGTTAATGCATGAAAGCAGCACATGTGAGTAAATGTTGTTCCTAAAATCTAAAAAGGTACAATATGCATAGTGCTCTTTCTTACTGGTTGGTGGCACAACATTATAGCAATTTGCCTTGTACTTGAGAGAGATATCTTGTCATGTCTCAGACTACTTCACTGCTAAAAATTTGCCAAGATAGTAAACCCTGAGTTTTTTATGTTTTTTTTATCATTCACCTTCTAACACACATGTGTATCACTAAGGCATCTAATGCTTCTTCCAGCTCACCAGGTCCAATCACCATGATGGAAATCATCAAAGCAGTGGGCTAGCATGATGTCCTGTGATATGTCAATATAATCAAGATCTCTGCAGCCTTGGCTGGGTAGCTCATTTGGTTAGAGCATCAACCAGATACACCAAGGTAGTTGGTTTGATCCCTTGTCAGGGCACATGCAAGAATCAACCAATGAATGGAACCAATCAGTGGAACAACAAATTGATGTTTCTCTCTCTTTCTCCCTTTTTCACACTAAAAATCAATAATTTTTAAAAATGTTCTCTTTACACTAGATTATGATAGAAAGAAAGAGAATTACCTTGGCACTATGGCAAGGCAGTGAAAGTATACTACTATTTATGACAGGTGAAATTTAAACTTCTGTTGGTTCTTATAAACTGTTCTATAGAAAATAGTACTTGACAGACTAGTAGCGGTAAATGAAAGGGGTGTGTCAGTTTGGTCCAATAAAATTTCCACATCTTGGATAGCAGCTGCAAATAGAGTCATTGTAATCTACAAAAAAAAATCTGTTCTTTGGAAGATAGTTAGAGGAAAATTCCAGTTAACCATGTTTTGTTTTGAACATTTCTCTAGGCTTATATGGCTACAAGTATAGAAACATATATCTGTATGGTTTTTGTCACTGTTTGTTTTACAAAAATGGGATTGTATTATACACATTTTTCTGTATTTTACTTTTTAACTCAATAATAATGTACAAAATTTCCTCCAAGTCAACTGGTGTAGTCTTTTCAATTTGTATAAAGGCCGCATGATATTCCAAGATACAGATGTACCATTATTTAAAAAACATTTCCCTCTACACATAAGCATTCCCTTAATCTCTCTCTTTCTTTGTCTCTCTCATCTAAACAACACAGAAGTCATTCTTGTACATGTATTTGCTATTTACTTGTGGTTTTATTTCTTTGGAATAAAAATTTTAGAGGTGGGATCACTTGGTTAAAGAATGTATATATTTTTTATTTAAATAGGTATATCCAGCCCTGGATGGCGTGGCTCAGTGGATTGAGTGCTGGCCTGTTAACCAAAAGGTTGCTGGTTCGATTCCCAGTCAGGGCTCATGCCTGGCTTGTGGGCCAGGTCCCTAGTTGGGGGCATATAAGAGGCAACTGATCAATGTATCTCTCACACATCGATTTTTATCTCCCTCTCTTTTTCCCTCTCTTCCCCTCTCTCTAAAAATAAATAAAATATTTAAAAAATAGATGTAGCCAGATTGCTTTACAAAGATACTATAATTATTAAATTTTCATCAGAAATAGTGAGAAAATACCTTTCTTCTGTCTTTACCTGCAATATGTATTATTATTTTAAACTTTTTCTCATCTGTTGAATAGGTAATGATTCCATGCATTGTGTGTTCATATCTTTTGACCAGTTTCCTTTGAGGACTTCTTACATATTGTCCTACCTCAGAGAAAGGGGCATTTAGTTCAGTGCCAGCCATGATGCTTGTTGACTCTAACCATGTGGAGTTCATCACACTGAGTCATTTGGAGGTTTTGTTTGTGTTTGTTGTTTATGCCCATGGTTCTTCTTGTTCCAACCCCAGGTGTCTCCTTGGAGGTACACCCAGAACTTTTACTGCCTCCTTCTCTGCATGCCCTCTCCCCTTCACACACAGGTAGCTGGGGATACTCATCACCTTTCCTCTAGCCACAGGAGTGGGACTAACCTTAGGCCTGCCTACCTAGACGCCTCCTTCTGCAGCGGTTACCCACCCTCCTGAGTGTCATGTTGGATTCAGGACTTCTCTACGAAGCTTGCAGTCTCTGAGCCAAAACCAGCAAAAGAAGCATAAGCCTTGCTGTTTTTTAAAATTTTCAACCTATTTAGAATTTCCAAGAATATCTATAATATTGCCTTCAACCTTCAACCCTGATTGGGGGTCAGGGGTGGGTGATCAGATACTAACTCTGACTTAGGGACCCAGACAACTTCTAACCCCTAGTCATATTTCCTTCACCTCCTCCTTACATCAGTTGGTCACAATTTCCCAGGGATAGAAAAAGTGCTTTGATGTCATATTTCGCATTCTCTCTTACTCTGTGGTTCTTCATTTTTTTTCCCTCAGGAGCCCAGGATTTTCAAGTGAAAGTACAGGCTCTGAGCTCTAGTCTCAGCTATCAGTTAAAAATATTCTGAAATTCAATTAACTTTTTTATTACAGACTGTATCTATCTTCCCTGTGTGATCAGCACATAACTTCTATTTGAATGCTGGGAAGAAAAGCAAAAGGCACAAGAAAATCTCAGTTAATTCCTCTAAATATTATCCCACAGTGTTTGTTATGGCATATGAATTGGTATTAAATTGGCCAACAAAGTATAGTTGATATCCAGGCATTTACCAGAGAGTAAAATCTTCACCTCCATGTCATCCAATATTTATTATAAGCTCTGTTAAAAGAGCCAAAATTCAAGAAGTATTGCCTGAAAGACATATAAACGTGTCAGATTTTACAAAATACAGTCTTGACTTAAGCCAAATTAGCAGGCCCTGAGAACCTAGACTGCAATATATTGGTTCCTTCAAGAACTGCTTTTTCTGACTTGCAGTCAGGTGCGATATAATTTGCCTACACTTAAGGTGGTTATAAAAAAGAACCTTCCCTAAGAAAGTCATTGTTTCATTTCTTATATGCCTACAATAAAAGATGTTCACTTCCTTTATGTTCACTTCAGCATATAGAGTCCCTTTAGAGAGTACTTGTGGGAGAAACTCCTGACTTTGACCCCCAAGTTTCTGTACTTCTTAACAGCATTTATCTGTATTTATCCCATAAATTTTGTCGATAGAATGCTTGGCCATGTTTCCCTTTTCACATTCACTGCTAGGAAGCTTAGATTCAAACTTGTAGACATCCCAGAACAAATATTTAGGTCATTATAATATGCATTTTGGACTTCATTCCCAGCTTTATTTACGATCCTCTCTCTTATTTTTCACTTCTTTCATCCTACTTTTAATTTATGTTCCTTCATTGTAATCTGTTTTGGAACACGGGGATACAAGTGCAGTTCATAAACATGTATCAGTAAAATTTGTATCTATTTTTGCAAATCCAGTTGGTATCCTGGCACACCAGTATCCTCTCAAATACCTTTCTTAGAAATATTTTTTGATAAAAACTTCTCTAGTTTTTTAAGAAGCAGCATAATAAAATGGGGTAAGTTTTCCATTCCCAGTAGCTCTTTTCTATAGGAAGCCACCAGAAAAGAGAGTAAGCAAAAACAATCTTAAGCAACCCATTCTTAAGAATGGGACACAGATTTAGAGACAAGTTATCCTGTGAAATGCTGTGCCATGCAAGGTATGGCCTGTAAACTGGTAAAAGTCTGTGATGAGAAATATACAGAAATTGAGAATAGCATCTAGAAAATTTCACAGCAATTTGAGAAAGGAACAGATACTAAATCAGATTTGAATGTGATAATAAAAATATGAGGCTTGTATTTTATATGTCCTTTCCTCCTCGCCCTATGCCCCAGTAATCCATATTCATTGTGTATTAGTTCACAGCAGATTGGAAATGAAAAATATCACCATCAACAATAACCTTACAATCGGTCCTTTGCACAAACAATTTGAGAAGCATGGCTTTAAGGGTCTTACCCTACCTTCCCACAGTCACAATGCAGGAAGAGTTCAGCAAACATCTGCCTCTGCATATCCATTTTTATGACCTCCCGGAACTCATCAGCGCAATGGCAAAGGTGCTTAAGGAGTCCCTCAAACATTTCAGTTTTAAAATCCGCAATTTGTGAAGAGACGTACTGCAAAGAGAAAGAGGATAAATGATTGATTTGCAACTGTGCTCTTTACTTGGATTTTCCCAAGGATTCAGTTGTGTGCATTAAATTACTGGCTGCAAACCCCCTCCTCACTCCCTATATCATTTGCTTGCCACTTAGATAAAGTGTTTCATGTTAGTGCATCTTACAGGCTGCGCAGTAGAGAGAGGTGATCAATACAGCCCCCAACACCATAAACCAGCGGGACTAGATATTTTTGGAGCAATTTTCCTCTAGATCACATCAGCACTATATAGGACAGACTTTTTAACTTACTGTATGAAATAATAGCAGTCATAGAACATGAACGGACTGTAAGTTACTAGCTCTAAAAGCTGGATGCAGTATTTTTCTTTTGATGTATGGCATAGAAGACTATCTGTTTTCCAAGACTAGCTACATTTATTATTAGTGTTAAAGTATGGGGATTTTAGGTGTGTGTGTGTGGGGGGGTGTTTGTTAGTTTGTTTTTTGTCTTCTGATATTGCAATAAGGTATACTTTGTCTATGATTTTCTTTTTCTTTTGAAAGTGTAGAGTCTGAAACATCTGTGATCCTGGGCCATTTTTCTTTTTCTTTTCTTCTTCTTCCTTTTCTTAAAATGTAAAAACTTTCAAGTCAAAGAACAAATCCCCCTTTCTTATCATGTTCCATTTAGATGCTGTGAATTCTTAGCAAGGTGGAAAGTGATATAGACATAAAAGTCAAAGGATCAATTATTTGGTGTGCTGGTAACCCATCCACGGCTGACTTGTTTTGAGATGATATAGACTCAGCTTAAATGTGTGCATGCTGTTTTATCTTGAGGGATCATATTCCTACCACTGCTGTTCCAAACTCATAAGCCCCTGGGCCATTTTTCTTGATCTCTGTTGAACAGATTCCTGGGAGTGTGATAGCTAACTTAGAAGGTAAATGCATCTGTAATTTTGGTAGGTTTTCACATCAGGCTTGTACCTTTTCTTGCTTCCACCACTAACGTATGAGTGGCTATTTCTCTTCAACCTTCCAGATTTTTGCTTATGTGATAGGTCAAAAACATTACATTCTTGATCTACATCTGACTATAATATCTCATGATAGAGAGAAATGGATTCAACACTGGAAGAATTCCTGAGTGGACTCCTCTTGAGTTTTTAGCCCAATTCACATCAATAATTTCCTCTTCTGCGCCAAGCACTGCTGTAACCAAATTTATACTGGTAGCCAAATTTTTACTGAATAACCCTACTGACTTAGCCATAAATGATTGGGTCAGGGGAGGATACTTAACCTAAACAAAGCCATTGAGATTCTCTCCACTGCGAATTGGGAATTAGGAGTGGGGAATGGCTAGTTGGTCTCTGAGAGAGATTGGATCTATAAGTGTAAATTTAAGAATTGGTAGCTGGCCAGATTACGCCATGTGAACTGAGGATGCAGAGAAAGTCTGTACATAGAGACAGATAAATCAGAAAGCAGAGAGAAAAGGATCTTGATATTTTCCAAGTCCCTATTCTAGTTTCTTCCTGAAGCCAGACCACATTTCTGCCCTTGGCTTCTGCACATTTCATTTTCAACTATGTTAGCTCAGATTGGTTTCTGTTTCTTAAAATTAAAGAATAGTAACTAACACAGTTTGTTAAAATAAAACATTTTGTTGGTATATTTCACTGACATAATTTTTTTATCCCTACCCAAGGACATTTTTTCATTGCTTTTAGACAGAGAGAATGGGAGAGAGAGAAACATGGATGTGAGAGAGAAATGTCAATCGGTTGCCTCCCATGTGCTCTGGACCAGGGGTCGAACCTGCAACCTAGGTATGTGCCTTTACCAGGAACCAAACCCATGGACTCTCAGTTACGAGATGAAGCTCTAATCAACTGAGCCACACAGGCCAGTGCTGACATAGTTTTTGAAATGAAAGATATAGTTGATATTTACTTTCTCATTAATGTTGTGTAGGCAAATACATGATATATTATGCAAGAGATAAAGCTTTTATCCATGTTAACAAATCCTAAACCATTCTTCAACTGGCTTAGAAATCAAAAGAAGAAAATTAAAGGATAGCAAAATAACTTTTCTAAATATTTAGTTTCCTTAGCTGCCTAAACCACCTAATTATTCATAATGGACCAATGAGCACAGTTAAGGTCTTATCTATTACCTTGGGAAGCAGAATGGTATAATATTAAAAACTCACATTTGGAACTTGTCTAGGTTCAAATCCCAGTTCCCATATCTACTGGCTGAGTTACCTTGGGTGAGTCACTAAACTTCCCAGTTTCCTCATTTGTGAAATGGGTATTATAGCAGTTATCTCTTTAGGTTATGGAGAGGATACTGTATTTACAGAGCATAGATATTTCATGTAATAAGTTATCTGTATGCATTGCTCTTATTTCCTTTGGGCTAGGTAAAAAAAAATCAACCAAGAAAGTTTTCTTTACAGAATAAAGGTCCTCTCAGGTGACTTACATATTTAGAAGAAGAAAAAAAAAAAAAAACACCCAAAACAATGAGATGATCTCTGGCTCTTAAAGTGTGGTTCTTGGGACCACATCACCTGAGGGGTTGTAGAAATGCAAATTCTGGAACCCTCCTCCAAACCTACTGAATCAGAAACTCTGGGAGTGAAACCCAGAATCTCTGTTTTTAAAAGCTATCTAGATGATCTCTGTGCTCACTGAAGTTTGAGAACTATTAAACCAGATGGTCTGGGGTCACTGGTCCTGATCATTCCAGTATCCTAAGATTCTGTTGTTTGATCCTTAATCGCTTTTTACCTGAATAGCAGGTATTTTTCTAAGTTACTAACATAGAACTACTGAATAGTTGACATTTTCTGGCAATATTGTGGTTCAAACTTCTAATGCTGAAAAAAAAAAAGACTGATTCATGGAAAAGATCATTCTGTTTCATATTAAGGTTTTGGGAATTGACCTCAAAGCCATACAAGTTTTTGGGCTGTGGGAATGCTATTATACCAGGAGACAGTGCAACATTCTGGGTTTACAGTCCCTCGGTTTTCTGAATGGGCATGCTCTATAAGTGTGGCCTATATGACATAAAGACTACCGGTTGCCAACTCACCTACAAATCAAATTCCAAATAAAACAGTTACAGCAGTTGCCAGTGTTTCTCGTAAAAACAGAAAAAGTGAAAACACTTAATAGCCTTTGTGTTTTCATATACTTCCAAAGGAATAAACCAATTAACATTCATAGATCCTGAAATGAATGCTTAAATTAAGAATGTAATTAACAACTGATATCCTTCAGTTTAATAGCTCTGTGGGCTGTTAAGCATTTGAACTATACTTAATTAAGTTGTTTCTATATGCTGGGTTCCAATGTAATGAATTTGGGGGGCCTTTCCTTTCTAACTTGAAAACCAACATATTGAGAATATGATAAATGCCACATTTAATAGCTTGGTAGCTATTACTAGATTCTACATCTCTAGGCCATTGGGATTCACACTCAATTTAATTGTAGATATACTGGAAAGGTGATGAAGTAGGTGATATAAGAGCTCTAGTAAGAAAACTATGTTTGGACACTATCTTAGGCATTAACTTTCAAACTGCATTTGTAAATCCTGGTAGTAAATAACATTTTCAGGAATATCTGCAAATAAGTCTTTAAGAATATTGAAATATTTAATATATAGATTAGTTTGTTATCTATCATTGAAAAAGTGATATGTTCATATAGCATTTGGGCAGAAAATTAACTTCCGTAACTCAGAGAGGGAACTTTTAAAAACAATTAATGCTAATTACATACTCAGCAAAGCAGAAATATACTTTAATCCTGCTTTTAAAATTTTTGCTTAACAAATAAATTGAACCAAGTTCTCCTTGAATATCCAATAATAATAGAAAGAGACTGAAACACACAATTTTACCCCTATTGGCAAAAGGTAGCTTAGGCAATGTTATGGGCTGAGTCCCCCCGAAATTCATACTGAGATGATCTAATCCCTAGATGACCTAATCCCTAGAACCTCAGAATGTGACTGTATTTTTGAGGCAGGGTCTTTAAAGAGGTAACTAAGTTCAAACAAGGTCATTAGGTTGAGCTCTAAGCTGGGATGACTTGTGTCCTCGTAAGAGGAGGACCTTCGGACACAGATGTGTACAGAGGGAAGACTACGAGAAGACACAGGGAGAAGATGGCCATCTATAAGCCAAGGAAAAAAGCTCTCAGAAGAAATCAACCCTGCCAATATCTTGTCTGGACTTCTGACCTCTGGGACAGGGAAAAATTAAATTTCTGATGTTTAAGTCACCTAGTCTATGATATTTTATTATGGCAGCCCTAGCAAACTAGTAGCAATACAAATAATACAGAATTGCTGATCAGGCAGTCCCTGAATTTGTGTATTTCTTACAGTGGCGACCACCTACGAAGATATACAACAATTTAGAGGATAGTTTGCCATGGGCCCTCCCATTTCCTTGGCTTAAAATTCCCTCATTTCCCCCCCAGGATTTCCTCAGGGAGTTTCACAGCACATTGCTGACTCTATCTCCCCCAAAACCATCATTCTTCCTTCTTCTGTCCTTCCTTGACACAGATCAAAGCACATGAAAAAACAAAATGAGCAGAACAAAACAAACTATAATTATATAATACAAACTGCAAATGACAGAATAGTAAACAACTCAGATACATTCTATTTTGGGAAAAATGCAAAGGCTCGATTTAGTAGAATATGTTAAAGGAAAGACACAATTTTTTTGTACAATTGATGAAGACTATTTATTTTAAAACATTTTAATTTTATTTTTTTGTTTTGTTTTTATTCTTTGAAGCCTCTCTATTTAAAATTTAAACTTTGAGTCATGTAAATTTGAAGGCCTCAGACTGTGCAATTGATTAAAAACAACTGAGCATGAGGAAGTGACCACTCAAAGCAGACCACTATGGAGCAAGAACTGAGTCTCAAAGAAGAGAATCTGGGCAAAGGCATGACCCTTATTCATTCCTGGCCAAGGGATATATCAATTCTTCAGTACGGCTCAATCAAAAGGTAATATCTAAAGCCCACTGCATAGTATTTGTTGTTTTTGCATATAATTATTCTTAATTAAGTTCATTATATAACCTCATACTGCTTGAAGCCCGGGCCTCCTAAAGGATGATGCTCCAGGGAAACTGACCCTCACTTTACCCAGTTCCACAGGAAACAGGAAGGTATTGGATTGTTTTCACTTGTCCTTGGTCAGCAGGTAGATGGTCAGCCAGAGTTACCACAATGACTGGGTGGGAGATAAGGTCAAAGCAAAGAGAACTCCTCAACTCGGATAACCAACTGCTTCACTTTGCCTGGGGCTTTCCTGGTTTTAGCACTGGAAGTCCCGTGTTCCAAGAAACCCCTCAGTTCCAGGCAAACCAGGGTGGTTTGAAACCCTATGCCTTGATCCATGCCAATGGTCTACTTTCTGTGGGGAACTTAGGGGAATATCTGTTTGGAAACATGCTGTGTTGTACCCTGCTTTATATAGCAAATTATCTCAGTTATTATCTCTATTCTTTGCCATAAAAGAAACTTTACAGGCTTTAACTGTGTCTGCAGCATGGCGGCATCTTTCCCATCACCATCCCATTGAGACAACTGCACACAAAGCAAACTATATAAGAGTGTTTTATTCTATGATATGTACGCACCTATTCTCAATCCATTTGTTGTATTTATGTAATCACAAAACAAAAAAAAACATCTAAATGTTTGTTATAGATAACTGAGTCAATATTCTAGTACCTAGAATGAGCAGAACTGAGGTGGTCACACTCCCCTAGAGAATAGCCCTTTAAAAGGATTCACTCTTGTCTGAGAGAGCTATACTTTGCATTACTTTGCAGGCAAGAGTTTAGGGGACTAAATGTGAAACCACACCAGGAAAGAATATAACCAAGTCCAGAGCTAACTGACAGTATCAGTGGAAAAAGAAGTGTGGCATTTCTGGAGCCCCCGAACGTGAGGGAAGAGGATCTGCATTGATGAGACATCAGCCTCCCTCAGCTCCTCAGCCTGGATTCTTTGGAGGCTCTTCTCTACCTGAAGCCATTCTTACCCCTCACTCCATGAACCCTTGTCACACTAAAACTCTTATATGTAGTCAACAACAATGGTTTAGAGATAAAACATCTCTTTTCCCTGGTAGTGCATGGTGATTCCCCCTTCTTCAAGTAGCATTTTCCCCACAGAAATACTCACTCTTATTAAAAATTTTATTTCAGGCACACTGAAACAAAGGACCCCAACCACTCTATAAAATATTGCTTCTTTTTGGAAAATGGGTTCCAAGTTCCAAACAATCAATCAAGTTATAGAAACTTTTTTTTTGGAGAGGGGCATACAGCCATTCATGGGACTGTCAATTAAAAAATTATGGATGCTTTAACAATCTGAGGTAGCCCTGGCCAGGTGGCTCAATTGGTTGGATCATTGTCCCATACACCAAAAGGTTGCAGGTTCGGGCCCCGGTGGGGTGCCTATAGGTGGCAACCAATTGGATGTTTCCCTCTCTCTCTCTCTCAAATCAATAAACATATCCTTGGTGAGGATTAAATAACAACTTAAGGTAACCTTTGCCTTAAGTTGTACCAAGGCCCTGGCTGGTGTAGCTCAGTGGATTGAGTGCAGGCCTGCAAACCAGACAACCATGGTTCGATTCCCAGTCAGGGCACATGCCTGGGTTGCAGGCCAGTTCCCAGCAGGGGACACACAAGAGACAACCATACATTGATATTTCTCTCCCTCTCTCTTTCCCTTCCCCTTTAAAGATAAATAAATAAAATCTTAAAAAAAAAAAGATGTACCAAGAAAAATTTAGACATGCTTATCTCTCAGACTTCTCTTGCAGCAAATTATTAGGAAATTCTTTGTAAAAACAAAGAGAATTTGTAGAGCTTAAAAAGTCAGGGAAATAAAAAAAAAATCTTCCAACTTAAAAAGTTAACTAAATTTTGTATAACCACATTAATGGTGTTTAGATAAAATAATTGTACTTGAAATGATCTTCTGTTGATAAATTAATCAATCAGATAGTGAAATTAAAAGGTAGATCCTCTGTAAGAATGAAAGTTGGACACTTCGGGACTCCTTGGCTTATCAGCGCCTACTTCTTTCTGCTTGAACACAGGACAATGCAGATGGTTTCCCATTGGGAGCCCACTGAAATCTAAGGGTTAAGACTCCTGTTCCTTTTCGAACTTCTACAGAGAGCACAATATCTATTTGAACAACTCAATACCAGTATTAAATGATACAGATGGGAAGTTTTGTGTTCTGGAATGTGTTGTCTTTTGGGAACCAGAGTGTTCTGAGAATTTCAAACAAGTCTGACACTCTCCCAAAATGTATTTCTTACATGCCTGAATATTCAACTGACAAAACAAAAAACCTCAAAGTAACCAATACATTATATATTTTAAATTGTTACTGTCATTACATAAATGTTTAAAGCATTGATCTTAAGGTTCCTTTTAAAGTAAGGAGATACGTGTTATGGCAGGTGGAAGAAATTTAAAACTCAGGACCACCAGATGAGTTTCCTACTTGAAACCTGCCTCACCGAAGTCTTATTTTTCTTTCATTATGCATCCCTTGGCAGCGATGAATATAATAATTCATAATGTTTTGTACCTGTTCACTGCTTTGTACTTGTCTTTTTGTGGTATGTGTTCCTAACTTGTATTTTGATCTTTCCATTTCCGAGATCCCACTCCAGTTCCATCTAGCACGTGTATGTCTGCATGGGTGTACACACATGCACACATGGACATAAATGCCTGCATATGCCCTCAGGCACATTCTCAAACGACAATGCATTATTTGGTCTTTAAGGGTAAGAAATACAACTTCTAATTTGGACATCTCTCCTAGCACATAGAGTAAATATTCAGTATATATTTAATAGCCAAGAGACTAGAAATAAATATTCTAAAATAGTTACTTTTGGTCTTCATTTACTAAAATAAAACAGATGGACAGTGAGAGAGAAGGTATAGTCAACAAAAACATCATCACCTGTTCATTTAACCATCAGAAAGCAGACATGCTCAGAAAATGATATACCTAGGGGGTCTTCTATGACCAGTCTCTCCATTTGTTTCTTTACATTAATAACTAGTCAATGAGTCCATTTTCTCCAACCACGCTCCATCCTGAGTGTTAATTACAATGCTCATTGCAAACCATCAGGGGACAATTGCATGGTGTATTTTCTCCACTGGGTGGCACCTGTAATAACTTGACTTTAAGCCTGACATTTATTTCATTTTCTTCCAGTTTCATTAAATGAGTTCTGACGAAATAGCCTTAAAACAAAGCTCTTTAAAAGTGAGTGTTTCAAGTACTACTTCTATGCCATATGGCCATATAAAATGGCTCAGCGATTTATTGATTAGCTAATGAATGCTTTCAATAAATATTTCTATACAAGAAGTACTTTCTTGGTTTCTAATTGATGTAACTAACAGCTCTTCTCTATAAAGCAAGTACCTGAAGGGGAAAAATGGAGACATTTGTAACAGTGTCAATAATAAAAATAAAGTAAAAACTAAGTACCTGAATATGTGCTGCTTGCATTTCAGGAAGAGAAGTTGGGAAATGTCAGGAAAACTAATAATATTAGCCCAACTTATTCATTAAAACAAAATTATAAAGAGAGAGACATAAATAGATATCCACAAAGAATTACATTGAATGCTAATGAATTTGTATCAAGTATTATTAGGTATATATTACCCATTTTCTCCTTTAATTGTATAGATATACATACGTGTATACACTTACACATGTATACAAATATTATATATGGATATGCACATATATGTATTCTTATGTGATGTGTATATGTACCTATTTGTCAAATTAAATAAAATGAATGGAGAAAAAAGTAAAACTAACATCACACTTTACAACATTCAATATCAGAAAACAAGGTCTATATTGTTTTGGAGTAAAAAGAGAATGTGACTCATCCAAGGTGTAATTTTAGAGACAATCTACAGACATTTTCAACATTAAAGAACTCAGGACATATAGCATCCATGTGACCTTCCTAAAAAAAATACTTTACAATAAATTCAGCCAATTAAGAGATGAATCAAAATAAATAACCTAGGAATAGCAAAGTCATTGTAAAAGGACAGAAAGTGAACCTCAAATCCATTTAAATATTACACTAAGAGTAAGCAACTATGGGGATTGTAATTGCAGAAAAGAAAATGTGTGGTATAAATATGGATAAAATTAAAATTGCAAAATAAATAATTAAAATTGGAAATATAAGGAAAAAAGATAGAAAAAGATGGAAAATATTAAGTACCTTCACCTTTTATAATGGGGTATCAAATGTTATTTCTATAATTGATCTATGAGATTAAAAAATGACCGCAACCTTTTGGCTGTTCATCCTATGGTCTTTTCTGAGAATTATTTTAGAATAACTTTTTAAAAAATATGTTCAACTTCAACAATTTCCTTAATTTTACTTCAATTTCTCTTCCTTTTACTAGAATCAAGTAGAATAAAATGTTTTAAGTAATTAAATTTTATAACAGAATTTATGATAATCTACAATGCCATATACCCACTTACCTATTGAGACAAAGTATATAAAGTTGTTTAAAATGATGTTCACCTAAGGGTGACAATGATCATTTCTGGGTAATAAATTTAATTGTGATTTTAAAATACCAATCTTCATTATTTTATGTTGTTTAAATTCATTTTTTTGTTCATTATAATTTTTTAAAAATTGAATAATTTTCTTAGAAAATATGCCAAGGTTTTAACAAGAATTAATTCTAGGGCATGGGAGTATATAATTATGCAGTTATTCTATTTTTATATTTATCTGTTTTTAAAATTCCCCACTCTGACATTTTTTAAAGATTTAGGACTGTAATTTCTTATCTGAGTAAACATTTAGTAGCATTTCATAAAATTAGTTGTAAAATTTTAACCCAAGAATTATTAGAGTATTTTTAAATGTCCGAAAGGTTGGGTGTAAATAATTTTAAATTTTATTATTTTCCAGTTTCATCACTTAACAAGAGAATCTAACATGTCAGATTTCTAGTTTTTAGAACTTACATGGTTTTCTTGGTGCTATTTATAATAAAGTTTTACCAATATTCCATGAAAACTGGAACACAGAATAGGGTCACTGCAGGGATTAAAGTTCAACATACACTTATATAATGTCTTACTGATAATACAGGTTTTTTATATCCTTATTTATTTTTTGTCATTTTGACATATCAAAGATTTTTAAAGCTTTACTATTTCATGCCATATACAAAAATAAACTAAAAAATGGATCAAAGACTTAAATAGACATATATGTCAGAATTAAAACTATAAAACTTAAACATCCATCTTTATGACCTCGAATCAGGCAGTGGTTTCTTAGATATGACACCAAAAGCAAAAGCAACAAAACAACAAAGTTAGATAAATAGGACTTCATCAAACTTTAAAACTTTTGTGCTTCAAAGGACACCATCAAAAAAGTGATAAGATAACCCACATAAAAAGGAGATAATAGTTACAAATTATATATTTGACAACAGATTATATCTAGAATACATCAAGTACTCATAACTCAATAATAAAAGACAAACAACACAATTTAAAAATGGTCAAAAGGCCTAAATAGGCATTTTTCCAAGGAAGATACATAAATGGCTAATAAACACATATTAATATGCTTAATATCAATTTAGCCATCAGAGAAATGCATTTCAAAACCACAGTGAACTACCACTTCATACCCACAGAAATGGCTATAATTTAAAAGCAAAACAAAAAAGACAGAGAATAACTAGTGTTGCCAAGGATGTGGAACAATTGGAACTCTCATTCACAAAAACTTAAATATGTGTAAATGTTCATATTCACAATAGTCAAGAAGTAAAAATAACCCAAATGTCCATCAATTGATGGCTGGATAAATAAGATGTGATATGTCTACACAGAGGAATATTATTCAGCAATAAAAAGAAATGAAGTATTGATACATGCTAAAACATGGATGAAACTTGACAACATGCTAAAATAAACCAATAACAAAAGGCCACATCTTTTATGATATCATTTATTTGAAATTTCCAGAATAGGTAAAGCTATAAGAGACAGAAAGTAGATTAGTGGTTGCCTTGGCTGGAGGTTAGGAGGGAAATAGGAAATGACTGCCAATAGGTATGGGTTTTCTTTTGGGGTGGATGAAAATGCTCCAAAATGGAATGTTTTAATGGTTTTACAATTCTGTAAGTATACTAAAAACCATTGTGTTATATACTTTAAATAGGTGAGCGTAAGGTATGGATTGAGAGTTGAATAATGACCCTCAAAGATATCAGATCCTAATCCCTGGAACCTGTAAATTTTACCATATATGGGAATAGAATCTTTGTAGCTGTGATTGAGTTCAGGCAGCAATTTTCAACCTTTTTCATAAACTAATTACTAAAATTTTGTGGCACACCCCGAAATATATTTTTTGCCAATCTGACAAAAAGAAATAGGTATAATTTTGATTCATTCACCCCAGATGGCTATTGTTGTATAAGCTGTTGTCATTTTTTAAATTTGGCAATCTAAAGGAAAAGAGGTCAATGCCCCTGACTAAATAGTCAGGTCTTGCATGTTTTAAAAATTCTTGCAGCACACCAGTGTGCCTCTTGAGCTGTGGCACACCAGTTGAAAATTGCTGAGTTAAGGCATTTGGGATGAGGAAATTATCCTGGATTACCTGGTTGGGCTATAAATACAATCATACATGCCCCCCGTAAGGGGGAAATTTCTCACACAAAAGAGGAGGCCTTGTGACCACAGAGCAGAGATGGACGATGTGGCCAGAAGTCAAGGAATACAAGCAGCCAGCAGAGGCAGGAAGGGGTGATTCTCCACTATACCCTCCAGAGTGAGTGCAGCCCACCAACACCTTGATTTTGGCCCAGTGGTAATTATTTTGGGCTTATGGCTTCTCAGAACTGTTAGAGAACGCATTTCTGATTTTTTTAAGGCACTAAATTCATGGATATTTGTTACAGCAGCCATAGAAAAATAAATTGTGAATTATATCTCAACAGAGCTGTTATCAAAAAAGTTTTAATATTGCCACAATTATTGTGATTTTTTGTTCATTTACTTTATATTTCTAATGTATTTATATATTCTATTATAATTTTCTATAAACTCATTAGATTTAAAAGTGTCCTAGCATCTTCACTGATTTTAAATTTTACAAATATAAAACCTTAACACTTATAAATATAAGAAAGTCTTGGCTCCATTAAATTATTTTTAATTTTGAAACCTGCTCAGTTTTGTTTGACTGCTTATTTTTATTATCACGTATTCCTTCAACAATTCTCCTAATTTCATTTTTAGTTATTTTATATTAGGTGATTTACTTATAAAGTACAAATAGCATTTTTTTCAATTATCAAAAATCACCAATCATAAGATAGACAATAAGGACCAATTTGGGGAGTTGAAGAAGAGAGGAAAATATTGTTTCATTAAATGTATACATTGAGTGTAAGACTCATCTTTTTTAGAAAAACAGTTTATTCAGGTATGGTGGACATGTAAAAATCTGTACATAATTAATACACACAATTCAAGGGTTTGGAAATAAGTATAAATCCATGAAATCACCATCACTCAGGCCATAGACATCCCCATCACCTATAAGGTGCATTTTGATTTTAGAAGTGCAAAAAGAAAACTGTTCGTCTTAGTACTGAGGAAATAGGAAATATGAAAAGGTCTCCAATCACATGAAAGAATTGAAGATGTACATTTTAACATGACATTGCTAGAGAAGATCTCCCTTTCTCTGCAAATTGGGAAAACTGAGAGTTCATTTTTAGAATATTACTCTGGTAATAAGTCTCTTAACTTAAAAAAATTTACTCCAATGATGTTATTTTGGCATTTATAGGTAGGATAGGAGCTCTGAAATATACTTGTTCTCAATTGAACAGGGTTGAGAAGTCACGCCATAATTAATCTTTTCATTGCAGTCTGGCAAATTGAATTGCCTTTCTCAAGAAATATGAAAAGACAATGAAAGGATGATGGCTTTGTCAACAGCAGATAAGGTAACAAGAGACCACGTGGAACAAGGATTTTCTCACCAATTCTAGGTAATTTACCGGGGAAAGATTGAAAAGATTTTTACTGGAAATTGTTATATGTTATTTGCAGCTGAGTTTTTTTAAAAAAGGAAAGCCTCTTTTCTAACCTTCTGGTTTCGATTTATCTGATACCAACAGAATAATTCATTCATTAAAACACACACATTCTTTCCCTGGCTGGCATGGCTCAGTGGATTAAGTGCTGGCCTGCAAACCAAAGGGTCGCCAGTTCTATTCCTAGTCTTGGGCACATGCCTGGGTTGTGGGCCAGGTCCCTGCGGTAGTGGGCATGTAAGAGGCAACCACACATTGATGTTTCTCTCTCTATCTTTCTTCCTCCCTTCCCCTCTCTAAAAATAAATAAATAAAATCTTAAAAAAACACACTTACATTCTTGAGGAAATTCATATCATAGAGAATACGCTTCTTTCTGGCAAAATTGAATTTACATATGTGCTAAAAAATTTCAATAATTCAAATTTTGTAAAATGTTCTACTTTTATTTCCATTAGAAAGAAAAAAAGAATGATGAAAATTAACTACATTAAGAAAGTTTTTTTAATAAATAGAGTGGTATATTTGGTTAGTCTTTTTAGGGGAAAAATGAAGTTAGATTCTCCCTTAATTATTTATCAAAATAATTTTCTAATTAATTAAAAAAATAAAAAGAGCTAGAAAAAAGTGGGTGGATATTTAACTATCTTGGGAAGTAAAAAAGCTTCTAAGTATAGGAAAAGTGGGAAGGACCTCAAAAAAATCAATAGATTTCTTTACATAAAAATTAACAAAAAATTTCTGTGAGTTAGAAAACATCTTTAATTTTTTTTTAACAATTGAGAAACCTTGAAAAATATTGGCTTGGTAAGTTCGATTTAGATAAGGCAGAGGTTCAGAGTATGGACTCCAAATCAGGGGGAAGATATGAACAACTTTGCCCTGTGACTAATGGGTACCAAACAGACAAATACAGAATGTAAGAAAACACAGGACATAACTAAGAAAGGATTGGCAAACTCTTATCTATGTGGTAAGCATTTCAAGAAAGATTTCTGAAATCCTTCACATAGAACCTTGTAACCCTATGTAGTGCATAGTCATCACCTTCAACGGAGTGAGGGCGCAGGAGAGCAGAAGGAGAAAGTCACCATGACTCTAGAACTCAGAGAATAACATGGGGAATTAGCAGAAAGAGATAAAAAAATATAAAAACAGGCTATAGAAGATTTAGGACTCTGGTACCATTAAATTGCTTCTTTTGCTTATTCCATTACAATAGAATCATACTTTCTCAGATGCAGTATTGTGCAGACTTTGAAACCAAACTGCCTAAATGCAGATTTCCCCAACTCCACTAGCTGTCAGACCTTGTGCAAGTTACTTAGCCTTTTTGCACTTGAGTACGTTCATCCATGAAATTAGGAGTAAGAATTTCTGAGAGGATTATCTGAGTTAATATACATGATATGGCAAAAGTAGATTTACAGTTTTTCATATGGAAAACAATGCAATAATTAATAAATAATCATACAAAAATAAACTCTGTCTTTTGCATACTCACAACTGTAAACCTACTTTTGCCCCCACACTATATGAATAGCTTAGGATAGTACCTGGCCCATAGGTAAGTTTTAGATCTCATTATTATTTGTATAACCATATTTCACTGAATACTAGAGGCTGGTTCTTCTTGATCTTACCTGAAGGTGTCAGTGGAAGTTTTTCACACTTTTACATCATGAGTGCCACTGATTGGAAGAAATTCTAAGATACCTTTGACTGTAAGATGTAACCTAATTTCAGAGGCATTAAAATATTTCAAAGTGTACATTTTAGAATTGATAAAATAAGTTATTGTGCTTATATTTAATTTAATTCTAAGTTTCTGTATATGTGACATCCCCCAAAAGACAATTGAAATTGGCAAAATAATTTGAGTCAAATAATGAATAGTATAACTTCTTACTTCTGTAAATTCCATTTTGTTCAATCTTTGTTCCATTGAGTCAGCAATATTCAACTGTTTGAAACTTGATTCTGATTATGGAATAAAGTTATTTGCTAGTTAGTGTGGTTATAATACATTCATGTTTTATATTCATATTATAGTGCTTTAAAAGAAGAACATAAAAGTGCTTCTTAATTAATGTCCATCAATATTTAGAATAAAGAAAATGATATAGAGTTGGGTAACATTCCAATCACTACAAAATTATCATTGTTCCTGGCTTTTATTTAACCAAGCAACCCAAACACTGAAAAGAAGTGCCTACCTCTTTAATGACCAGGTTGAAATAAAACAAAAACAAATATGCACATCAATAGTATAAAAGACTACACACATCTCTTTTGTTTTTCTGTATATAAATGTG
>PVKM010002002.1:0-69729 GCA_004027735.1 Carollia perspicillata | reverse complement strand
GAATTATTCAATTATATGTTCTTCTAACTGAATGTTCCAGATTTAACATATCTCAACACTCAGTGATAGTATGAAAAGGGTATTTATAGCTTTTCTAATTTGAAAGGAAAAAGGAAAAGGAATAAATATTATTTGCAACCCAGAAATTCAGGCCAAAGCTGACATTTGTTATGTTCTTATCTTAATTGACCTAAGTAATTAATTTATGGAAAAAGCAGCACATTTATTTCAGCAATGGGTAGTGGGACTTGTTGACCAAAAAACACGTCTAATTTGCCATATGAGTAAATATCCACACATTACTATTTCATTATTACCCTTACAACAGGCAGAAATAAATCAATTCCTAGGTTATCTAAAAACATGCACAAGACTGATTTTAAGTTTTAAAATGTGCAGGAATGTCCTGTCACGACAATGTTAAACACTTTAGGATCTCAAAGTTAAAGGAAGCTTAAGATCCTCCGGTCCAATCATCCCATCAACGAAATCTCTTCTACAACATCCCCACCAAGTGGTCATCCACTTTATGCTTGGTTGCCTAGAGGTCCAGCATATTCTCCCTAGGCAGATAATTTCAGCTTTGAACTACGGTCCTAAAACAAAACAAGCAAACAAACAAAAACAAAACAAAAAACAGCCCAAATATATCTCTCTGAAGTTCCTAACCATTGCACCAACTTCAGCCTTCAGAGGCATCTGCTCTCTCTTCCACAGGGCGATTTGATGGTTCTGGTGGGAACGACATTCCTTGTCCTCCCTCTCTCAAACCACCCCTAAGTCTTCTATTCTTTGAGCTTACTCTTCCCAGATTTCTCAGCCTTTACTCACATGATACAGCCTTCGGTTCCATGACCATCCTAAAGGGTCTTCTCTGGACTCATTCTGCTTTACCAACATCTCCCTCATTGGCAGGTGCACAGGAAAAACACTATGCTCAGAAGTAGGCAGACAACAGGGTAGAAAAAATGAGACCAGTAGTCAGTCTCCTTCTTCTAATGTTGTTGTCCTACTTCAATGCTCTAGGATCATATTTGCTTTCATTAAGTTATTCCTAGAGGGAATCAGGGAACATATAAGGGTCTATATAATATCTGAAGAACCAAGGTTTTTTCCTGAAGAAGTTAAGAAAAATCAACTTTGTCCCCGGGTTTCCAAGATGGAAACCAATTATAAAGTTCATTTCAAGGGTTCAAATCAATCTAACATCTTTTACAAAAATATTTTTATTGATTATGTTATTACAGTTATCCCAATTATTCTCCCTTTGACTCCCTCTGCCTGGTACCCCTATTTCCTCCAGCAATCCACCCCTCTTAGTTCATGTCCATGGATCATACATATAAGTTCTTTGGCTTTTCCATTTCCTATACTATTCTTAACATACCCCTGTCTATTTTGTACCTACCAATTATTCTTCTTAATTCCTGTACCTTTTCCCCGCATTCTTCCCCTTCTCCCTCCCAACTGATAGTCCTCCAAATGATCTCCATATCTATGATTCTGTTCCTGTTCTGGTTGTTTGCTTAGTTTGTTTTTATAGATTCAGTATTGACAGTTATGAATTTATTGCCATTTTAATGTTTATAGTTTTTAATCTTCTTTTTCTTAAATAAGTCCCTTTAATATTTCATGTAATAAAGGCTTGATGATGATGAACTCATTTAGCTACCTTGTTTGGAAAGTACTTTATCTGCCCTTCCATTCTAAATGATAGCTTTGCTAGACAGAGTAATCTAGGTTTAGATCCTTGGCATTTTATCACTTCAAATACTTTTTGCTGGTCCCTTCTAGCTCGACAAGTTTCTTTAGAGAAATCAGCTGACAGTCTTATGGGAATTCCTTTATAGGTAACTGTCTCCATTCCTATTGCTGCTTTTAAAATCCTCTCTTTATTTTTAACCTTTGGCTTTTTAATTAAGATGTGTCTTGGTTTGGTTCTCTTTGGGTCCAACTTGTTTGGGACTCTCTGTGCTTCCTGGACTGGTATGTCTATTTCCTTTGCCAAGTTAGGGAAGTTTTCTTTCATTATTTTTTGAAGTAGATTTCCAATTTCTTGCTCTTTTCCTTCTCCTTCTGGCATCACTATGATTTGGATGTTGGTATGTTTGGAGATATTGCAGAGGGTCCTTATACTACCCTAATTTTTTAAAAAAAATTTTTCTGGCTCTTCTGGTTGAATGCTTATTTCTTCCTTTTGTTCCAAATCATTGATTTGAATCCCAGCTTCATCGCCTTCACTGATGGTTCCCTGTAGATTTTTTTTTTTTCACTTAGTGTAACTTTAATTTCTTTCTGGGTCTTTTTTTATGTTGTTACTATACTCAATGATTTCTTTGAGCATCTTTATCACCAGTGTTTTGAACTGTGTATCTGATAGGTTGGTTATCTCCATTTCATTTCACTCCTTTCCTGGGGTTTAGTTCTATTCTTTCGTTTAGTCCATATTTTTTATTTCTTCAATTTGACAGCCTCCTTGTGTTTGTTTCTGTGTTAGGTAGAGCTGCTTTGACTCCTTATCTTAGTATCAAGGCCTATTGCAGAAAAGGCACCTGTAAATTGTGTGGGGCGGAGCCTTAGGTAGTCACCAGGGTGGGGCAACCAACTTCACTGCTTTGTGACTCTGTGTTCAGGGAGGGCTCAGAGAGGGGATAATGCCACTGCCTGGCATCTGGAGGTTTGCGCAGCACTCGTCCTGTTTCCAGTCACTTCCCTTATTCCTGGTATGCAACTTGTATCCTTCCAGCAGTTGCCCTGGTGCTGAATTCCAGAGATGCTGGTTCTGCATATGTTCTAAGTCCAAGCAAGCCCTTTAAGCAAAGTTTCCTGAAGTTTTTTCCATCTAACAGTTTCTTCCACCACCCCAAACCCCATTGGTTTTTACAGGGGAAGTTATGGGGATTTATCTTCCTCATACTGGAACTCTAGGCTGTGTGGCCTGGCCTGAGGCTGGGATCACTTGCTCCCAATGTATCCCTCTTGATTTTTATCCACCATGTGTGACTGTGGGACTGCCCATTCTGCCACTACCACCTCCCCATGCCACACCACGTCTCCATGCCTCTCCATGCCTATGCCCTTCCTCCTCATCTGGATGAATGTGGCTTCTTTAAATCCTTGGTTGTTGGACCCCTATACAGTTCAATTTTCTAATGGTTCTGAGTGTTATTTGCTTTGAAGTCTAGTTGTAACTCTTTCTGTGGTTGTGCGAGGAAGCAAAGCATGTTTACCTATGCTTTCATCTTGACTGGAAGTCCAATCTAACATCTTAAAGTTGTTCTGCTCAGTATGGTAACTATCATAGGACCCTAGGGTTATAGGATGTCTGAACCCCCTTTTATGATTTGGGGAGACATGGGCCTCAGCAGGGCTATACCAGCTACAGGTTTGCAGAGACCCAGGGGCAGGGTAAACAGTTCTGTTGAACAACCAAAATTAATGGGAGGTACTAAGGACTGGAAGAATGAGCCAGGCTGGGGTCTGTAAGGGAAACCTAGAGCCCAAATACCATGAACAGCAAATATGAAGTCTGGTTCTGAAGGGAGATCATGGGGTTGGATAAGTGGAGTCCTGAGTTCAGAACTGTGTAGAGACAGGAGAGGTTGTAGAGCCTAGCCATTGGATACAGTGATCTGGCTCAAGACCTGGAAATCTTGTAGATGAGGAATTTCACAGAACATAATACCTAAAAAGGCCAAAAACCTGTTCAGGATCTGCAACCCAGTCATTAACAACTGCTAGCAAAACAAGGAAATGTTGACATACATTTAAAAATATTAAATACATTTGCCCTGGCTGGGAGGCTAAGTTGGTTGGAGCATCACCCCATACACCAAAACAATGCAGGTTCAACTCTTGATCATGGCACATACCTAGGTTGTGGGTTCAATCCTTGGCTGGGGCACACACGGAAACTGATTGATGTTTCTCTCTCACATCAATGTTTCTCTCTCTCTCTTTCTTCCTCTCTCTCTAAAATAAATAAAAAAAATTCCTGGGTTAGGATTAAAAATATACATACATTAAATAAATTTTAAAATATGGACAAATAAATACATTCATATCTGGAGATATATGATCATAACAGGGGGGAAAGAACATGATCCAAGAAACATAACAGTGTGTCTCATGTCTTTGAAAGTAACAGAGTAACTAAATATTCCTTAGGATTACTTTAAAAATGGCACTCCAATTTATTAAACTCTAGAGCAGGTAGAAAACTCAAATGCCCACAGAAGTCAGACAAATAATGTAAATGTGTAAAAGGGCCAGGTCGACTACCATGGAGAGTGGTGGTGACCTTGGCAAATGGCACAGATCATGCCCCATCTAAAGAGGTCAGCCCCTGCTGAGTTTTGCTTGATGCCACTGTGTAGGAAGGTGCCCCAATATTATAGCATTTTCTGATTTTTCTAAAGAAGCTGGAAATCAGAATATGTGTGTGCACAAGCTCACACATGTGTATGTACATGTTAGAGAGAGACAAGTGATCTTGATTTTACATGTTGACAAAATGTTCTGATTTTTTTAGCACTTAGTACTGCCCTAAAGATCCTAAGGCTTAAAGAGGTTAAGTTTAACTAATATGTAAGCTGACGACTACGTGACTACACTCACCATATTCTAGACCACAGTGAACAATGGAGGTAACTGTTTCGTGGCCTCAGTAATACAGGACAATGCAGAAAGAAGTGCTCAGGGAAGACTGTTGGTAGATCTTTATAATACAGCTTCTTTGAGGAGAGGAATTAACATATATTATTTTCCTACTGTTTCAGCAGGGCTGGCACAATACTTGGCTCATAGTACTCCCTTAAAAATAGCCATTGAATGAACATAGAAGATTCAATACAGAAAAGAGAAATCATTGGTGAATGACTCAATTATCATTATGTGATTAATTTATTCAGAAAAAGGTTTATAATCATGTCATTTAACACCCTGAAGTAGATCACACCTATCAGATGAACATTCACAAGAAAGAAAAGAAAAGAAAAAAAGCAAAACTTCTTAGACTCGGGGAGAAAAAAATAAATCACTGGAGGTGTTTTTGGCTAAACATAAAATATTGAAACACACATATCAATAGAATCCCTGTATATGAGAGGAAAAGAATTAAAAGCCCCAAGCCCCAAAGACAAAGTAAACCAAGAACAGCAAGACAATAAAGAAGACTGAAACACCAAACCTCAGACACTGGAAAGTGAATGGGCAGATAATAGCCAACAGGACAAGGCCAAAACCTGGTGCCTACAGAGGGAGGTACAAAAAGAAACAACTCCAGTTACAATACAGAACCCTGGAAAGGCTCAGAAATTGTCAGATCAGAGCCCTCTGAGTGTGGGGCCCAGGCAGTACGCAAAAGAAGATTGGCTGAAGGTTAGCAGAAGATGCAATGAGTTAACCCAGTTCCTCTTTTACCCCATATGACCCGATGACTTCCCATTGCAGGCAGAAGACAAGAAGTTAATTTCTGAAGAGGTTTGCAGCTTCAGGAGGAGGGTAAAATCCTGTAGGATTAGTTATCTGGTTGGCAATCGTGCTTTGTAACAAACAACCACAAAAACATAGTGGTATTCAACAATAACAATTTATTGCTTTATGAATATGGGGTTGGCTGGAGACACTCTCATGCTGAGAGATTGATTTGTGGATCTAGGCTTGCTTTGGCTGGGGTGACTGGGGTAACTCCGTTCTGATCCACAAGCATCTCATCTTCCAGCAGGAGAGTTCAAAATGTCCTCCTGCTGATGACAGGCCCGAAAGAAAGGCCAAAATGCACAAGGCTTTCGGAGTCCTAAACTTGGAAGTGACATGCTGTCAATTCAGCCATATTCTATTGCCCAAAGGAAGGAACAACCCAGCCTAGATTTCACTCTCCGAAAAAGAAACTCCACCTCTGCAGTAGGAGGAACTGCAGAGTCAAAAATAAGGCAAAAGATGTGAATACAGGGAGGTGTGAAGAATAGACGCTGTTATTGCCGTCTGTCACACCTGCACTAAAAAAGGAAGCAATCAAGTGAAAGTCTGCCTACTGAGCAGTGAGACTCCCACACCCCATGCTCACATGCGGCTCTGAGAACCCCGGCCTCCAGCCTTATACCTCCCAGTCAGTGTAAAACTCCTTCCCAGAGAAAGCAATGAACAGAGAAGAACTAAGATTCAGACATTTGGGACTCCCTCTCGTGAGCAATCTGACTTCACCCCTTGTTAATCTTCCATGAAGCACATTGCTGATACCTTTTTTAATGCCTCACTTATAATTGTAAATGGACAACCTGGGTCACCAGCAATTTGAGGAAATCTCCTAACACAAAAGGCAAAAAACTGAACAAAACAAGCAAAAAAAAAAAAAAAGTAAAGAAAAAGGAAAGACAGCTTTGCAGGGAGCAGAGGAAAAAATTAAGATGTATTAAATCTGTCAAACTGTAAATTTAAGTAATTAATTTTCTTAAGTCAAAAGAATGACAAAAGGCAAAAGATGGATGATCAGGAGAGAAAGGGAAAAAATCTAATAAGTGATTAGAAGAATTTCAATGTCTGCAAAGTAAAGGGCTATTTACAAGAAGAAAGTCCCTGAAACATCAAAATGACTTAGTCACAATGTATAGATCAGGTAAACAAAGCAAATCGTACACATCCTACATTTCTCAATAGCAGATAACCTAGTTATTAGGTTATCCACACAGGTATTCCACTTCATTTCCATTGTATTAAATACCAACGTTGTGAATAGATGCAGGAATTATATCAGAGCAGGGGAAACAGACATTTTATTATCAGGAGGTTCCGATGTTTATTTATACGGTCAGCAGCATCAGAAAAGAAATCAGTGGTGTCAAGGTTGAAGGACGAGATTCTCAGGCAGAGCCATCACCTCCCTTGTCTATTCACGGGGAGTGTTCAAGTCTGTCACTGCTCACAGAACGCTCCTTATCTCACTTGGCGTCTGGCAACTCTTTTAGTGCCCCATGTCCTGTGACTAGTACTGTTAACAAATCCAACCCACTGTGAGGCACGATCTCCAAAGTACATGCTCCCTTCCTCCCTCTAAAGATGGCACCGGGACTATAATAAAAGCTTCAGTTAATTATGGGAATACCTGACTTGGCATGGTCCTGGAAGAGCTCTACCTTTTAAATCAATTTATTAAGAGTTGCTAGTTTTGGTTGATTGCTTACTATGTGGCAAGCGCTGTCCTAAGTGCCTGGTACACAAAAGTTCATTTTACCCTCGAAGACTTCTATATGGCAGGCGGTATTATTATTTTAATATTATTATTACTAGTCCTTGTTCCAGATAAGTACCACTCTCAAAAACAGAAGGATTAAGTACAACAGCAGGATTTTTAACCCAAGTAGTTTAGCTCTAGAGCACACTAAACTCTTCTGCTTTGAGGATATGACAGATTCAGAGATTATATACTTACAGCCAAATAGCTTTTACTGCAGAAATGCATTCCACATTCCAGCTTGGTTATTCCCTCACACTGAAAGGAGCCACTGTTTGGAGGCCTCTGTTACACAAATAGATTAGTGATTTCAGAGCAACAGATCCAGAAATTAAGTAAACACCACCCTGCAAAGTCTAGGAGGCTTAGCCCTTGCTTTTGAAGAGGGTACAAATTGTCCGGGATGTGATAGATTCTCTGTCCTCATGAGCACAGAGACTCAGATCTGCGCCAGACACTATGTTAAGTGCTTCCATGGATCATTTCATATAATCCTCACAATGCCAGGAGACAGACATTAGTTAATTCCACTCATTACAAATGAGGAAACTGAGGCTTGGAGAAGCTAACACATTTACCCAAAAGCCCGCTGCCAATAATTGTCAAAGTTAGGTTTAAATATAGTTCTAACACTAAAGCCCACATATTCTTCCATAGTAGTACAGTCAAATACGACAGTGGAGAGTCCTGGTCGCTTAAACCATGAGTATACTGTACCTCCGTGCTCCACATTTTCTGCCTGTAATTTATTCTAGAAAGGTAGCTCATGAATAAATTTTGAAAAATTCATTCTTACCTCTACTTTCTGAGCTGCCAGATGTGCACTATAATAAAATTTCATGAAGAGAGGGAAGCAAACTCTGGGCCAGCCAAAGTAACACCTGATTCATTAAGTAAATAAGTTTAATTCTGCTAACATGGGTAAGGTGTGGGGGATGAAAGACAAAACGGCTCCTGTGTTTAAGAAACTACTACTAGTAGAAAGTCTAGGTAAAATCACAATATGTGTGTCAAGGCAGTTCAAAGGAGGGGGTGATCATACTCACCAGGGGCAAGAGTAGAGTTTTCAAGGAAGAGCCTTCAGGTAACACAGGCCTAAAGAATGTGAGAAGACATGATTTCTCCAGCATTCCAGGGGAAGGAGAGACCACTGGAATGGTACCAAGGGAGGGAGCCCAGATCCCCTCTTCAGATACATCAAGTATATCTGAAACATAGAAAGCAAACAAGACTTAGAAAACAAGTTGGATGGCCCAGGTCCCTGTCCGGCGAATAGGCAAAACTATTACATAAATGTTTGTGGGAAGAAGGGCCTAATTCAGCCCTAGTTGGTGTGGATCAGTGGATTGAGCACCAGCCTGTGAATCAAAGGGTTGCAGGTTCGATTCCCAGTCAGGGTGCATGCCTGGGTTGTGGGCCAGGTCCCCAGCAGGGGACATGTGAGAAGCAACCCCACATCAGTGTTTCTCTCCCTTCCCTTCTCCCTCCCCTCCCCTCTCTAAAAATAAATAAGTAAAATCTTAAAAAAAAAAAAAAAAAGAAGGGTCTAATTCAAGTCTTTTCTGCTTCTGGCATGTTTCTGCCATTGTCCAGTCCAATGAAAACAACTTAGATAACATTTCTCTGTGTTAAACTCCATCTGACTTATTTTTATCTCAAATTTGAGCACAGTAAACTGTAATACTGTCCAAAGTCAGATATCAGGTGACAAATTTCATCCTATGTGGACATCTTTAGGTAGAATTATACTCCTTGAGCATAAAGGACCCACACATAAGAGAATGTCTGATAGATCTTTAATTAACCCCCGGGAAATTGCTATGCAGCCATGGTCAACCTCCTCAGAGGATGACCATGGTTCAGGTTTATAAGTTTGACACAAACATTTTCTCTTAGATAAATTTTCATAACATTTTTTTCTATATCTAAAGTAATAAGTGAGCATTGTGAAAATTTTGGAAACTACAAAAAGAAATAAAGAAAAATAATAACCATTTATGGACAACTACTAATTCTATTCCTTTATCCATGCACATGTATTTTATATGCTTAAAATATATTATTGGTATATTTTGTATACTGCTTCAGTCATTTTTATAGCATAAATTCATTCCCATAGTAATCACTCTCCTATTAACCAACATTTAACTTGTTCCATTATTCTTGCAATTATAAATAACGTTCCACTGAACATCTTTAGGTCCAAATTTGCTCATTGCTGACTAACATTTTTAGGATAATATTCTGCAATTGAAATTACTGGTTCTCTATACATGAGTGTTCTTTAACCTCTTGATAAACATTTCCACCTTGTTTTTCAGAAAGATATTCTCCCTTTTCACCCAGCCAGATGCTCATGCTCATTTTCTAAATAAAATAGCTTCATCTGCCCTTTACCCCAAGCCTGCCAGCAACAACAGTACTACAGCTATGTACTCCACTCAGGTGAAAGAACTCCATTATGACTGTGCATGCTTGTTTGCTCAGTGCTGTTTGGAAGGATTTTGTTGTTGTAGAAAGGGAGTTTTTTTATAAAATGAAGAATATGTGGTTTCCACCCCACCCCCACCACCCTCAGGAACTTCTAGAACACTTAGAAGATAAGGTAGTATCCTCTGAACTACTAGAAATTACTGAGGACTGACAGCCACTTACAGTGTTATCGTTTTCTGAGAGGGCCTGCTGCTGGTTTTGTGGGCACTATCTCCACAGTAGCAGGCACTTAGTCGATCAATGTTATTTGAAGAGGTTTAAGAGGTGCTACAGCTGCTGCATCTCAGGGTTCTATTTTTAATTGGAATGAATTTAACTGGGCCCTCAATCTCTTCAAGAGAGAAAGACTCTCAAGAAACAGTTATGGTAAACCTACTGACAGCAGCAGAATATAAAGATAACTCAATAATCAAATCCTCTGAGAATAAAGTGTGTTTCTAGAAAGTCAACTTGAACAGAAGCGTTGGGAGATTTCCAGGCTCTTAAGAGTTCATGGTCTGTGAGGTGGACAAAATGTATACTGTAACTTACATTTGGCACTACGGAATAGAAAACTAAGGTTCAGAGAGGTTAAGTAACATGCCCATGGTCACAGATAGTAAGCAGTAGTGGTTCGACTAGAATCTACATTTTCTAACTCCATTTTCAGTGATCTTTCTCTTATTCATTGCTTTTTGGTGACATATATTTTTGAAGGACTTTATTGTCATTGTTTTCCCAATCAGGTGTCAGGGTTACGGTTAGACATCCTTAGTCCTTTTACGTTAATGAATGGATCTGAGGTCCTGTGGAATAATAATGGGTTAGAAAGAAAGGTTCAGTGGAAGGTCTAGATCAGGCAAATCCAAACTAGTACCAAACTAACATAATCAACAGAAGTACAATATAAACTAGACAATATTATAATATGGCTTGAGCTACCCACTCGTGGTGGGAAAAAAAGAGTAATTGTTCCCTGATTGGTATGGTACAATAGGGAAGCCATTTTCAGAATACAAACAGAAAGTCACTTCCTTGTTAAAGAAGGTACAAAATATCCCTCTGGCACCATAGAGAATGCTGATCCTACAGAGAAAACAGACTCATCACTGAAAATGCAGATGAGATTCTTTGGAGTAGGGAAACAAAGCTATAGTATTACTGCTCAGCCAATGTCACAGATACCAAAACTAAAATTTTTGTATACTTAATAAGTAGCAAAGGTAACATATAAAGATCTCAATGGAGTCCAGCAGGTATAGAATTCATAGTAGAGCATCCAGGCTGTATTAAGTTTCCCCCAAATATACTGGTTTAACAGCTATCCCATTTCTTTAACAATAATACAAAAACCCAATGTACTAGCTTAACAGTTGGCACACGTATGGTAAAGTAGCAGCCAGGCATTCAAAGATTTAATATTCGTGTTTTCGGTTATTGATAAGTAATCGCCCAAAGTCCACCTTTGCAAATTTTTGGTGCAACCATTTGAATCATGGGCCGGGGTTGAACTCTAAGCTCGTGATGGATCCTGGGTTCTGCATCTTAACAAGTCTTGGTTTTCATTTGCTTTGTTACATATGCAAAAATTCTCATGAGGCAACTAAAATCTTTTCATTGTTAACATAAAACAACTTCAAAAATTAACAGCAAAGTAGCAAGACAGTGGAACACAGCAGGAAAGCAGTGTGTGAATTCAGCTCTCCCTCACAAACGCCCAAGTTCCCTCATTATAGTATGTAAATCAGCACATTGCTTACATAAAGATGGTGGTAAGGTTAAATATATCCAGTACAGTAGAGATCCTTGTACCAAGTAGATTCTCCCTTATTTTTAGGGTTAAGATACTGCTGACCAAAGTGGACAAATCTGAGAAAGTAGAAATGAAATTATTGTCTTAGTGAAACTTATATCCACACGGATTTACAATGCATTACGTAAGCACAGAGCCTGGCCTTAGGTGTGTCCTTCTTGACAGTAGGAGTGAATCCCAACCCAGGAGAAGATAAACAACTTGCACTATCCTGTAATTAAGGATGAGACCACAAATACAGGAAAAAACTATAAACCCTGGGCTTGGAGGAATGAAAAGGGATGGAACCCAGAAGGTATCTATTATTAATAAATGTCACTTTGGATTACTATGGATTTTTTCTTGTTTACCATTTATCTCTGATCCGTACTCCTAGAGTTTTTTGGCTGAGATAGACGAAGCAAAATGATAAAGGTCTGTATACAATGTGCTTTCATCCTCCATGTCTGTCCACCTCCTCATTCTAGCATCCTGTCCCCACCCCGTGGTCCCTAGGAAGATTTCCAGCACTCTCCCATCGACCCACATGGAGACGAGCTACCTGAGCTCTCTTTGTCTTTGCCTGCCTAGAAATCCAGCCTTGTTTCAGAGCCCTTCAGCTTAAACTAGATAATCCGAAGGCTAATTTGAAGCAAGGTGTTGTAAGAGTCAGATTCAGTCAGAGAAAAAAAGAACAGGTATTTCCTCATAGTAATTTAAGATAGCAGTGCGGTTCAACAAGTGCTGGAAGATTAAAGGAAAAAAAGACACTCAAGCAGCAGCACAGGTAATAGCCACAAGAAATTACAGTAATCTAGAACATCAGAAGAGGAGCCCACAAGCTAGGGCCCAGACCTGCTTTCTCCCTGTACCTGTACCTCTTAAGGGGTGCAGGGAGACTGATTCTGGGACACCCAACGAAGCTGGGAACAAGTACCTCTTGCCCCTCCAAGATGAAAGGTCACTGATAGGAACAGGGAGCAGACAGGAAGGAGCAAGTTCTTTCTCCCTCCTGAAAGGGACTTCCCATAGTGTCCCCAAGGAGCCAGATGGCTAAGAATTGTCATTTGCAGAATCCCAGCCCTAGCATCACAACATAGAATATAGAAAGTTGTCTTTGAGGCTGAGACAATAAATTAATAACAAGCACCAGTGACTAATCAAGAAATGATTTAATGCTTTTTCCCCTTGGGTAACATACATTTTAACTGCTTTACTTTGAACAGCAATATAATGTCAGATTTGGGTAGGGCTAATACGGACTGGAAAGATAGGAATATATTTTGAGGACTGAAGAAATTTCCTCAACTTCAAATATCGAGTGTCTACATTCTCTGCCTAAGCAGTTGTTCTTAATCTTCACCCACCTTAGAATTACCTGAGGAGCTTAGAAACACATCAGCAACCATGGAAGGGGGAAGAGGTTTGGCGGTGGGTGTGGCAGGGAGAGGAAGCACTGGGCCATGAAGGCTCCCCACCTGTGGCATGGATAAGACCACACCATTACAGCTCCTTGGTGAATCAGAGCACACAGTCTATGGCAGACACACACATGATGAAAGAAATGCCTGAAGATGGGAGGTAGGGGTAGACACACAAAATTCTAGGAGAACAACCGAAACTTTAAGCAAGGGAAGTGTATGGTAAAATAATGCAGCATAAAACTTGGTGCCAAGGGTGACTTGTTTCCACATTACAGCTATGCAGCGTGATACCTCTCAGGGCAAAGCGGACTCTCTGCTTCACAGATCTGCTGTTTCTCAAGCTTGTTCACCTGTGTGCCTGCTAGAACCATTGTAGCACAGCCGACAGGAAACCCTCTCTGCAGAATGCAGAAAATATTTATTGAATGAATGAACTTACTGACTACCTACTTTTAGGTGTTGAATTAGGAATGAGAAAAACACACAAAGATAAGTAAGACATGGTCCTAGTAGATGAGGTAGAAAAGACTTTTATTGCAACATAAGGTGTGTTGACTAGTCTGAAAGAAATAAAAATACACTGGAAACGCTGCCTATGGGAAAAGACAGTTTCAGCTTCTAGGACTAACACTCAGGCCCCGCCCTCAAGGAGCTCGTAATCCAAAATGTTGAGTCAGACAAACACCTAATCTCGACCAACACATACAGCTAAACATGCTATTTCATGACTCTGAAAAAAGTACAAATGTTACTACCGGTAAAAAATGTGAATCAGACCAGGAATGTGCCCTACTCTCTCAGCTGCTAACGTAAAGCCAGGTAACTCAAAATTCTTAATAAATAGGAATATAACTGTCCCTCCATTTAACCAGCCTCATGTATTGGTCCTTTATAAACAGGAAAACCACGCAATTTACCATCAAAATAGAAAGACCAAGAGTGAAAACAAGCCCTATTAATAAATCAGAAGTGCAGGGCAAACTGAGATTACGTACATATGTATAAAGTTACTCAACAGAAAGTCACAACACTACAGCTTGCTTCGGGTCCATGTGGAGGCAACATCAAACCACCAAAGATCACTTTGTTTATATCTCAGTTATAAAACTTAGAACAGTGTATTGTGGTTGTTTAAATTCCTTGTTTCCCAAATGGAATATGAGCTCCTAAAGGGCAGAGAGGGGAGACACCTCCAGCTACCAGCTACCGGGTACCAGAGGGCAGCCTGACTACTAGTTCAGGCCCTGGTTCGATGAGGGCAGCCTGCAGGGGTTTAGTGGTCTGGAGACACCCGACCTACCTCGGTGATAGGTTCTCTAGGCTATAGAAGACATAGAAAAACAGGAGACAGGAAGACCTACTGACTCAAGAGGACTTAGTTTGTTTTCCTTACAACTAAGAAGACCATGAACGCACTGGTTTAGTGAAAAATCACAGTAATAGCCGGTGGCTGAAAGAAAGACAATGAAATAGAGGAAAATAAGCAGCTAACAATCAGCAGAGGATTTGTGCTAGAATGCCAAGAAATAGAGTCTAGACAGAGTTCCCAGCGGCCACGCAGAAATACAGAATAATCAATAAAGTTCCCATTTTCAGACAACCAATTATGCACCCAGCAATTATTATTACCACAACAAATAATCACGGCAGACAGCAGGGCCCGGCTATCCATAACTCGTTCTGGAGGAACTCCCGGCTGGCACAGGGCCAGACCGTGTCAGTTGAAGGAAGAAGGTTCACATCTCACCTGCGTCAGAATGGCACTAGCTCTTTGAGACGACACAGCAATCAAGTAGAAAACCCCCGACAAAAAAGAAAGGAGAGAGAGAGAATTTCTAAACCCAAAGACATCAAGAAGTTGACGTAACTGCAAGAATTATTTCACAGGCCCAGAGAGACTGGACCCCTCCCGGCATTCCCAGCAGGCATCAGGACAGGGTTGCCGACTGACTTGGCAGTCTGTTGAAGCATTGTGCTCACTGAACCAATAGTCCAGTTCCCCAATAAACGGGCACTGACCCCAGTTCACTAACCAAGGAGAGACGGAAGGAAGGGTTAACGCTGGGTAAACTGTAGCTCCCATAACACAGCAAATCCCCTTGGAGAACATAGCCCAGCTTGAGCTTTTTATTCTGGATTCAGAGCCAGGCATACATATGTAAATGTATGCATGTCATCTATTACATTTTCTCGGCTTGGTATTTAGGAGTTTAGGAGAATATGAAGTTGAATGGAAAGAAACTAAGAAACATTGTTTATTAACAACTCACCCTATGCTAAGCACCATCTTCTATCACCACATTAAAGATTCAGAGCCACACTAGAAATTAGGACTCACTATCCCCAATATATGTATAAGAGGCAGAGAAGTGCTTGCTGCAAATTTCATATACTAGGTGGTTGCTACACCAGGGGTCTGAACTTGGGTTGCTTCGGCCTCAAACTCCATTTGACATTTCCCCAGTAGTCACTTCTGCGGGCGATGAGGGAAGCCCCCTCAATGCGCTCTGCCTCGGGACCATGTGCGCTGCAAACCCAGATGGCAAGTTCCCTGTGTGAGCTGCAGAAATAGCACGTGATTCCTCTGTGAGCCTGCAGCTTATTATGTCTGTCTTATTCTTAGACACATGGTGGCCACAGCAGTTGGAAACAAAACGGGAGGTGATCTGGTCCTGGGAAAGTGAGCAACTATGTAATTAGCAAAGTTAATATTGCGCAGTTTCCATAAATAACGTGCAGTTTACTTTTGTTATTAAGAGACATTCAATATTAAACAGTGTAGGGGGTGTCTGGGCAGAAAAATAAAAACATGTTCTGAGGCACATGTTGAGGAGAAAAAAAGTTATTCTAAGAAATTATATCTTTATTTTCGAATGACATTTATATCCTTAAAAAAATATCCCCTTGGGGTTTCCCTTGAATCTTGAGGACTTGATTATTTGTTGCACTGGTTATGTGGGTGGAGGGTAAGACTTCCACCTGAAAATCTGCCTGCAGACAGGGCAGCTTGTTATTATTATTTGACACAGGGAGTCTCCTCACAAAGATTCCACCCCATGGGGTCTGAGCTGTGGTAGAGGAAGATTAAAATGTTAGATCACGCAGCCTCCAGGGTCCCTCCCAGGGTTCTTGGAAATGGCTATAAACCATCCCTAAGCTAGACAGTTAAGTCTTCTCACACTTCCTTCATTTCTAACGCCCTGGGTCAAACTTATTTTCTCCTTACTTATCTTTTCTGGGCATGTATTATTCAGTATTTCTGTTTTGAAAGTATCTTTTTCTATTTTGCAGCTTAGTTCTCTAATTTCAAGTGTAAATCCACTAAGCACAGTTGACATCTAATTCCAGGGTCTGTCCAGAGGACTACAGACAATGCAACAAATGTTACATCACAGCAACAAATGTTAAATCACGTCAACAAAAACAATACTCAAATAGCAATGCGATCACACTAAAATACTTCATTTTCCCAACTGGATAAGCTCTGCAAAGCTTTGACTCCAAAAAACTTTATACACATGCAAATGCATGAGCGCATACACGTCTTTCTATGGTTTCTGTAACCACAGGAAAGGTTTCCATGCTGCCGCATGGTATACTTATACAACATCTCATGGCTATGATCTCCTGGGACATTGCTTAAATTAAATGAATAGGAAATGTCATCAGAATAGAAAATGATTAGAATGAAGCTGAAAGGGAACAGAATTACAGAGGGTAAGAATGAGTGAGGATTTTTATATGCAATTATTTTCTAAAATAATTTTATTCTGGCACAGTTCTTTAACAATGCACAGTTCATTGAACATTCTGATTCTCCCCTTCCACTTCCACCCAGCTCAGAAGTATGGAAAAGAACCCAAATTTCTCAGCCTGAAGGTATTTCCTAGAAGGTATGCAGCCCAGGCCAAATCCTGCTATATGTCTCTCAGCCCCTACAGCAATATGATTGAAGAACAACCTTGAAAGAGACAAAGTTTAATAAACTGAAAAAATTAATAATTCATAAATTGCAATTAAGAACAAATTGACAGTAACCAGAGAGAAGGAAGAAAGGGATAATGGGGGAAAGGGGGAAGGGTTTTCAGGAACAAGTATAATGGACACATGGACAAAACCAAGGGGGTGTGGAACCAGGGAGGGAGGTGGGTTTGGCTGGGGTTCGGGGGGCAGTGGTGGTGGTTAAATGCAGACAACTGTAATTGAACAATAAAATAATTTTTTTAAAGATGATGCAACCCAAAGGTGAGTATAGCTTGGTCAAGGTGAGTATCACTGCTCACAATGATTGCAAAATTGCTCATTCTGAGGCTCAGATCTTCAACAGCATAAGCTGGTCGCCGTGGACCAGAGACCTTGTGACCTGCCTCTCCCACAGCTGCAATTCTCTTCCCCAGTCTCTAAGGCCAACCCAGACTTCAGGCTGAAAGTTTCACTAGTCAACTCTAGACTCACTCACGGAAAACTCCTTCCTGTCACACTTGGTACCAGCCCAGTCTTAAACTCTGAATCCGTAATTTCCTGATTGGTTCCCCTGGGCTGGAAACCAGTGTGGGCTTAATGCCTAAAGCCTTTATGACTAGGTCCTCACCTGTATTTCTCTTCTGACTTTTTTCTTCATCTGCACCTGCTCCATTTATGCACCCTCCCTACTTTCCTACGACACACACAGTGCACACACACACACATATATGGACTGCTGGTGAATCCAACTGCCTGCTGTCTGGAGACATGCCTCCTCCACCATTTAATGTAATCACCGAGTGTTCACAAACAGCACTATCCCTTATTGCCCCACTGTAGAAAATAATGTTTGGTCAAACTGAGCCTCCTCAACTCCAGGGGAAGGATGTTGTTTTAAATGCCAGCCCTTCCAACTTGGCCCAATCCTACTGCAAGGAATTGGGCCTCCAGACTAGATAGGTATCAGGTTATCTACCTCCTCATCCACCAACGCCACAAAGCTAATACTACAACACCCTCCACTCCTACCCAGAGAGCAATTGGTCTACAAATAGATCTGCTCACCCACAATCTGAGTCTATGACAAAAATTGTATTTTATTTTGCCATATATATATTTTGATATTCCATTTATCTCACCAAAGATACTTTCCTAATTACACACAGAATAACAACTTTGAGATCCTAGTGATGGAGATGGGACATAAATTAATCCTCCCTAAGAGAATACCTCAGCTGAATCACCATTCTACGCAGAGCGGTCCTGAGACATACAGATCGGGAAGCTAGCTTTTTCAGAATCTTCAGAGCTGCTTGAATGAGGGACCTGTATTGAACCAAATTGCCAGGAAACTGGATCTGAATCAAACTTTGACCATAACCCACTGAAACACTGTAAGTTTACACTAGGGAAACCTGTTAGTATTAGCAGCAATGGGACAAATCAGTGTCATGTGCTCCCTGACGTGATGCACTGAGAAGAAAACAACATTGATTCAGTGTTACTCCCACCCAGGGTGGGTAACGTGTAACTTCAATCCACGAGGAAACCTCGGACAAACTCCAACTGAAACGCATTTTACAAAACAGCTGACCTGTACCTTTTTGAATGTCCAGCGGAAAGAGGCAAAGACAAACAGCTCCAGCCCGAAAGAGGCTAAAGAGACACGACGACTGAACGCAACATGTGGTCCCTGAACACACCTCCCGAAATATTTTTATTGGGGCGGCTGGTGAAACACAAACAAAATCTGCAGATTAGATATTAGCACTGAATCAGTGTTAATTTCCTGGAGGTAATGAGTATAATGTGGTTATGTAAGAGAGTTTACTCACGCTCAGAAAATGTACACTCAAGTATTTGGGAGTGAAGAGCCACTGCGTCTGCAACGTATCCCCTAGGGGCTCAAAAGTAACAAGTCACTACAAAGAGAGAAAACGATTTTTGTGAAAGGTGGGAAAATGCTAATCACCGGGGAAGTCTGGGTAAAGGGGTGTGGGAGTCCTTTGTATGTTTTTTGTAACTTCATTTAGAACCCTAAATTCTTTCAAAGAATAGGAAATTCCAAAAAACATATATAATCCTCTATGGTGAAAGACAGGTCTTGCCTAGTTCTTAGAAGGCCTAAATGGCCCACCCACATCAGTGCCCATTAACAAGGCGCCTGAGAGGCCAATTCAACAAGAGCCAATGGTATAAGATTCCCTCCATTCTATGGCTCGTAAAACTCTCTTGTATGGTTAACCTTCTTTCCCATCCTCCTCCTCTCTTCGGTCACACCCACGCCTCGGAAGGCATCACATTCAATGAGCTGCAAACTGATGTTAGCGAGTGAACACAGTGCAGTGGTTACGAGCAGGTCATTAGGATGCAGTCTCTGGCTTTTATTTAGTAGCAGTGTGTCCTGGGGCAACTAATATTTTTCATCCCTGGGATGAAGGTGATAATAACACTTACCTCATGAGGGTGTTGTGATGATTAAATTTTTAAAAAATGCAAGGTGCCTGCCACATAGTAAGTATTCAACAAATGTCACCTATTAGTCTTCGGGGTCCAATAAATACATTGGGAACCCTAAAGAAATGAGAAAATTTGACTCTTAAAAATAAATAAGTTGGCACTATCCATAATGTGTTCACATCACTGGGATGCCATGGGCCGGAATTCAGGAGGGAATTTGAATTCAATCAACTATATAGCCATGACCGAATTAAGAACTTCCCCAAATCCAAAATAATAGAAGACATGAGCATAAATAAGCAACTTAATTCCATTTTAGGGCTGTGACAAATCTAAAACAAAGTGGAAATTACAGGCAACAGCTTAAGGAAAAATGAAACAAAAAAAAAAACAGTACTTTGCCTTCCACTGGGAGACTTTACAAAGATAGAAAAGAATATTTGACTATGAGACAAAAACATGTGCAACTTTTTCATTTCCTGCACACAAGATGCTCTGGCAGCCATTACTGAAACTGCGTGGAGGACGTATAATAAGAGCCTAAGCAGATATAAATGTTCGCAGGATGATTCTTTATGGCTCCTTGGCACCCCGTGCCAAACATCAATAAGGTTTACGAGAAGCCAGTGAGCACCATAAATTGCTCTCCCCCCTAATTTGAATCATGCTGCAGACTTCATTTGTTTCCTGAGCGCTGACTGGACAATGAGAGATAAATCTGATAAAGTTCTCTAATTTGGAAAGAGATTTGCTTTCTGTCTGGGGATCTAGCTCTACTAGGAAAAGGTTACTGGGCCTAGAGCCACAGGCAATAATGCATACCTGAACCGCCTCTGCGATATTCTGAGTGCTGTTGTACGGGACGCTTTGCTTATTCAGCCTTTTTCAACCGTCCTGAAGTAACGTTTTTTGCGCAACTCCCTCCCGCAGTGAAATGCTTCAGGCCTGAGATGTCATGAAGTGAGCCATACTTTACCAGCAAGGGCTGGGTGGCCGTCATTTTAGATCCTCTGTTACACCAAACTCCATTTGCTTATTTACATTTTTTGTTATATTTAGGGGGTAAATAGTTCCAAGACACAGATTCTAGTGCATACCTTGCCAGGGTAATCTGCAAGCAGATCAAAGAAAAGGGAATTGACTTCACCTTGATTTTCAAATATTTCAGACTCGTTTGCATTCTGACCCCAGTGATAGCCTTCGTGGCATAGTAGTGTATTATATTATAATTGCACTAGGCAAAGTCATAACTGATGACTGCCAGGAGGAAAATTTTCCATTTTATGGAGAAAAAAAGGATACCAGACACTTTTTATACAACATTATGTTCTCATTCTTTTCTAAAAGCAAGGAATCGCAATAAACTGTATTTTGGAGTAACAACAAATCCACGCAACATTCTCCATTCAAAATGGTGAGGTCCTTTTAATAAATATCAGGAATACCCTTCCTTTTAATGCAAGGAGCTCAAAATATGCCCTGAAAAGCTAAAGTAATGATTAAGTTAAAACTACAATAAATTTTGTATAGGACAAGTTACATTGCCAGAACCGAATCTGAATTTTAACACAAAAGTTAAAAACTACAGTAATTACTGATGTACACACCAATACTAATAATGATTAAAAATAAGCCATAGCTAACATTTATTGATATTTATTATTTGTCAGCACTGAACTAAGCACTTGACAGGGATGACCTCTCTGAATCCTCATTCTACCTGAAGAGATAAGGATAATTATGACTCCCTCCACTGCACACATAAAAGTGGAGCTTAGTGGGGAAATATTCTGGCCAAGGTCACAGTGCTTTTATGATGTAGAACCCAGGTGTCTCTGCAGAGCTCGAGCTCAGCCATTTGGCCATATTCCCTCTATCTTCTAAATCTGGCCTATTTCTCCAGCAACAAAACTCTTTCCAAGACTGAACACTAGTGATGCCATAAAGCTAGCAACTTCTGCAGAAGACCCATCTGAAGTTCTAGTGAGGAAAAACACTAGGATATAAAAACAAAGGTGTTAACTGAACTCAGAATAGACAAAGGAAAATTCCAATAATGGCAATATCCCATTAATGGCAAGTGGCCCGAGGTTAGAAATTTAGCAAATATGCATTGAGCACCTACTGTGTGTCTGGCACTGTTGTGGGCACTTGCATTTATGAGGATAACACACATTTGGATTCTCTGTGTACATTCATTGCTTTTATCTGAAACCCAGGTATCATGTTCTATATGAGGAGCCAGGGTTTGCCCGTGGAATAAGACAGCTCACAAGCCAGTGCCGACCTGGCAGACAAGAATCAGGAGTGCTATGGTGCCTTCTCTCTTTTTCCCTAAAAAACAAGACTCAACCATCCACATCCAAAATAGCACAACAAACCTTTGAGATATACCCTGCTAGTTTGCCTAATTACCCTCTAAAAGAAGCAGCATGCCAAGACCCACCTTCAGTCTGTAGAGTCAGAATGTGTGAAAGCTAAAAGGAACCCTAAAGATTACCCACCTGAGCCTACAGGAGAGGAAACTAAGGCCTGGGACTCACAGGAAACCGCTGGCAGGTCTCAGTCCTAACCCACAACATCTGGCTCCAGGGACTTTGCTCTTCCTCGTGCACCGTGCTGAGCTCCCTCCTGTGCAATCGCCCCCATCCCTTCTGCCTGCCAGAAGAAAATGAAAAATTTTATTGTTCATAATTTTGGGCAAGTTGCAATATTGAGGGTTTGTATAAATTCACTCACAAATTATACTCCATAAACCCTAGTGAGTAATTTAAAGGCACAATACCACCCCTGACACTAGCTGGGAGGGCAAGGTGACGATGGAGCAGGAGAGAGGAGAATGGGGAGGCCCATAAATTATGAGAAGCAAAGGAGTGATTTCATCAAAGTGCCAAGCTCAGTCCATGGAATGTTTCAATTGTATAAAATTTATAGTTTTCTGAGGGGGATGATTTACAGGCCCTAATTTTCCACAATAAAAAGCTCAGTGGGGATTCTGTGAATGAAATATCTTTTTAAAAATAAATAAAAATGTAATTCGAAATGAGGGTCAGTGGTGCCATGTCTGGAGAATAACTCCTTCTCGGATCAGCTCCAAAAATGAGTCATGGGAGAAAGACCCCATAAAACATGTGTTATTTTAAAAGGCATTGGAAGTTGCATAATAAATAAGCAATATGCAGAAAAGTATATCTGATTCAATTTGTTTAATTAATAGGATCATATCTTTATCATTAGGTTTCAAGAAAAGAATGAATAACTGAATAGAAATCTAAGGATTTTAATGAAAGCTAGGGTTTTAAAAGAATAGGGGAAGAAAAAAAGTAGAAAAAGAGAAATCATGTTTAAAATTATTAACAAAGTGTACCTCCATTAAGGGAAAAACAAAATGTAAATATATATTGCTTGTCACAAATTTGACTAATATGGAATCAGAGCCTAAATTTTGGAGATAATGTTCAGTCCTTTCCTTCAGGGAGGCCTTTCACAGGGAGTGTATTAGAAGCCTTCCCTCTACCCACAGAGGCAGCCAAGTGCTCACCCAGTGAATGAGGGGTGGACCCACTGAGGCACAATCCAGCCTCAGCCTCACCTGCATGGTGGTTCATTCTTCATAGGTGTGGCTCTGCCTCAGCTTCCTACTGGCATTGAATCCCTGGGCCATATCCCTGTCCTTCCAGGTTGAGGTCCCAATAAACTACCTGGACCTTTCCCACTTCTCTGAGGGACTAAATAAACCCCAAACCTAATATACCTGGACCTTTACCACCCACTCCTGAATAGATGGCCTTCTATCTCAGCTCTAGCAAAAGTCAAATTTGAGTTGACCATGCTTTGAACAGTGACTATTCATAGTAAGTTTTCTTCCCCAGCATGTACCAGAAGTTCATACTCCGGGGCTGCATCTGCACCAGCCAGAGCTAGCTGTGTAGCCAAGGCCATCTTGCTATTGGTGGTGATGATTTAGTAGCCAGCCCAAGAAGATGAGAACCAGGTTTCTGAATTCTATTTCAAATACTATTACTGATTTGCTAAATGAATTTGATAGTCTCAAATATTTGTGCATTTCTCGCTTCTTTCACTTTTGGGGTGGACAGACTCTGAGGTTGTCACCTCATAATCTTTATTCTTGTTGTTCAAGTTCTCATATAATTTGATTCCACTGAGAGTGGGCAGCATGAGTGACTTTCTTCTGATGAGTAGACTATAGCAATGATGATGGGATGTCACTTCATGATTATGGTACATTATGAAAGACTGCATCTTA
This sequence comes from Carollia perspicillata, assembly GCA_004027735.1. Lineage (NCBI taxonomy): Eukaryota > Metazoa > Chordata > Mammalia > Chiroptera > Phyllostomidae > Carollia > Carollia perspicillata. The sequence goes on along the minus strand of PVKM010002002.1, from coordinate 46,120 downwards.
CTAAGAGACTCACTCTAGAGACTCTAAGTGGCTGGCTTTGAAGAGGGGAAGTTCAATTCTGGAAAAGGGTCTACAGGAGAGAACCATGCAGCATGGAACTGAGGGCAGCTTGCTCCTAAAAGCTAGCAGGAAGATGGAGACCGAGGCAGATCCATCACCATTCAAGCCTCCAGATGAGGAGCCCCAGCTGGCACCTCAACTGCAACTTTGCAGAAGACACAGTTACAACATACCCAACTCCTGACCCACAAAAATCATAAAATAATACATGTGTTGTTTTAAGCAGCAATACATAACCAATACAACTTTAATTCAAATAAATACCAAAAAACTGTAGTACAATATGCACTTCAGTGAGTGATATAGAAGACATTTTTAATCCCTAAAGCATCAATAAGGATTTTATAATCTGGATGGAAAGATTAAGCAAAGTTAAACAATAGTGTATGGTAAGTGAATGTTACGTAGAGCAGTTAGTTCATGACAGGTTGCCAAATAAATGAAGCAGGCATAAGTGCTCAAGAGACACTACGGGAAGAGGTGACTGGGTCCCAGGAAGAGTGTATGATGGAAAGAGAGCCAGTTCCACAGTTCTGGCAAGACGGACAGGGCTTGCTTGGCAGAGACGAGGAGTAACACAGTCGTGGCCCAAGTACACTCTTGTTAGAAAATGGTTAACACACCCCAATCTCTGTAGAATGAAAATGCACCTTTCTATGAGATCAACAGTTCTATAATCCTACAAATTATATGATCTTTGCAAGTTATTTTATCATCTGAACCTCAATTCCCCTGCTGTAATACAGAAATAAGAATGGTATCTTTCTCCTTAAGCTGTTTTGAAAGTCAAATGAGGAAAAGAATTAAAGTTCTTAGCACATAGAAACCTCTCATCAATGTTTGCTCTTATTATTACCAGCAGGACTATTAATACTTGCTGTAGTTCAATACAGAGATCTCTTTCACCAGATCCTTTGGCCAGAGGTAAGCTAAGAGTCTCAGCCCCTCCCCCAAACTGGGCCACGTTCAAGAAATGATGCCTTCCAGCCTTCCACCCCTTCTTCCTGACCTGCATTGTTAGGCATTTTGATGACAATGGAAATTCCCTGTACTAAACCATGAGTGACTTCAGGACAAAGGCCTATTCTACCTTCTTAACTCTCACCAGATCCAAAGCAAAGCTTTGCAGGCAGTAAATCTTCTTGAAGTGTTTTTGTTTTGTGTTTTTGTTTTTCAGTGATGATTAGGCTGGCACCTTGGAGGCTGATGGTGGGGGAGAGGTGGTATGCAGGCATTTCTTAAAACTCCAGCCTCTATCTTATGTCCTTTGAAATGTTTTGCCTAAGGTTCCAGAATTTAATCCCACCTTGTCCAGCCTCAGGGGATTTTCCTGGCCCAGTTGTAAGGGTGCAGCATGGGGTTCGGCCACTTGTCACCTTATGCACACATGATCCAAAGATTTGTGTTGAAGGGAACAGGTTTTTATTAACAGGATTCCAACTTTGGAGGGACTGAGAGCACTCCTGCTCTGAGCCCTTCTCTCCCAGGAGACCCAGCAATTCCCTCGCTCCCCAAAAGATGACGAGCCAAAACCATGCCCAGAAGTTCCCCATTTGCTCATCTGTCCTTTTCGAGCTTCGGCTGGCCACACAAACAGATCGTCTCCATCCTCTCTAGAATGAGCACTCATGGATTTCACAGTAGCCATCTTGCAGCAGCTCTCTCTTTCAGGACCTGGGGGCACTGCTCCCAGTCTCTACACAGCAGTCCAGGACCCACATGCTGCGCTGCACTGGATCACAGTGCCCCAGAGGCTGGAGCCCAGAGAGGCACAGATCCCAGCATGGGACCCCACCTCCAAGAGCAAACTTCCAACCATGGGAGGCCTAAACCCCTAGTGGGCCCAGCACCTGCCAGTCCCACAAGCACTCCAGTCATATGAGGAGCAAGGGCCAGAGACCCAGAGTGTCCAGGCACACTTGCAACCAAAAGTCCCAAGCCAAAGCACCATGAGCCAAACACCAAGAGATCCAAGAGCCAAGATCCAAGAGCCTGAACCAAGTGCCAAATTAAGAGAACAAGCTTCTCTCTGCCTCCTGTTTAAAAGTTCTCTCTCCTGGAATCCCACATGCTCCAGAAGCCAGGGGGAGTGTCCAGCTTCCCAACCAATGAAGGTCAGTGTTAGCCGTATTTGCCTTTACCCCACCTCAGGCAGGCTGCTAGCAAGGAATCTCCTCCTGCAGCCCCTCCCTGATGGAAAGGCATGGGATGCCTGTTTGTCGGGGTAACACTTGCTAACTCCATTACAGTTGATAGCTACCTTCGTTATGAGATGTGACTTAAGCACTGTGCCTTCTATTCTGGCTCCTCCCTGCCTTGGAGAAGGCCTCAACAGCTCCCCCGACCTCCCTCCCTTTCCTGGAAAGATGGGTAGCAACCCTAGTGCCGGATTTGGGGTTCCCCTGCCTGAATTGGGGTCCCTTGCTTTCCAGAGATCTTCACTCTGACCTACCCCACTACACAGTTAGGATAGGTATTCAACATTCCTTTTTCAACATATCCATCACCTACCACTTATACATTCTTCTCTTTTCTTTCAGGATCCACCTTGAGAAATGTTCCTTACTTGCAAGTTTCTCCCCAAAAACCTATTGCTAAGATCAATAATGACAGCAATAACCTGAGGAGGTCCCATCAATTTGTATTTCTGCAAGCCGCCAACTATCTCCGTGGAGAGAACATGCAACACCTCTATCGTACTAAAAAAGTTGAATTTAGAATGCATTACATGTATTGGATATTTATAAATATGAGGCATATGTGAGTCTTTTGATTAGCTGATGGAATTTACAGTCTTCCTGTTGTTCAGTGCTGACACTGGAACATAAATCCCCAGGATTTTACTAGAATATTCACATATGGTCAGATATTACACATACATTTGACATCTTGGTATATTTAAGAAGCAGTGTGTCTTCACACAGGCAACTGGCATCTGGCTTGAATACTGAAAAGTATGGAGGGAAACAGAGATGCCAACAAGAAATCAAAAGAAAAAAGGACATGGAGAATGGCCTTTCTCTCGACCAAAAGAAAAACGAAAACACTCCAGCTCCATCAGATGATCAGCTGCCCAAGTCTGAAAATGTAGTGTGCCCTCAGGGTAGTTTTACCTAAAATTAATCCAGAATGCTGTTTCCTTCAAATAAATGAAAAAGACCTGAGCAACAAAGTTGATTTATTTTAAGAATCAAAGTCTCTAGGAGGAGGATGTGGTGGAGAAGACTTGAGTTCCATCTCCATAGCTTAACAGCTGTGTGTCCTTGGGCAAATGGTGTAACCTCTCTGCACGCTGGTTTCCTCGTTCACAGAATGGGAACAGACACCTGCAAAACACTGTTGTGATTCAGAGTACGTTAATGAATAGTATATACTCTTATGAAATATTATTATTAGCTTCATTGAATCATTTTGTAAGAGTGGGCTATATAGTATAACTAATTTTAAAATCATTACTAACTACAGTAAACATTTTTTTTTGGTCTCCCTTCTTCTGGAAACCTGTGCCTCAACTCCTGCCTCCCGCTCCCCCAGAGCAGCCTTCATCGGTAGCGCGGGAACAACTGTGCTGGTGTGGCAGGAGTCCGGTCTGGCCCCAGCCGACTGGAAGGGCACTCCTGAGGCTTAGCCATATTCTTGCCCTCAGAGTATGTGAAGGAACCCCAACATCTACACAGCCAATTCCACGTAGCAATTTTTTTCTCAAGCTTCTTCAAGTTGGGTTTCTGTCACCTTCAACAAGAAAGCTTTCTAAGACCCTATGGGAAACAATAATGATTAATGCTGCAAAGAAATGGGGAGAATTCCCCAAAGGGAAGAATGGGAAAAAGCAAGTAATGAATAAGAAAAGAGGCTGCCTAAGATATCCAGTTACAACTGTTGAAATATCAGCATTTGCGACTTACTAGTCATTGAACAAATCACACTCTTAACCCCAATAAAGCAGATGAATTGGAATTGGTTTGAAATGTTCATAACCTTTGGGGTACAGATGTGATCCTGCCTTTCATTTCATCATGTATTGTTAAAACTAACTCAAGAATCTTATACTGGCTCAGCCCCCCACTTCTCCTTCCCCTGCATGATCTGAGAACCCCAGGAGGCTTAAATAAACCAAAGGGGAGGTCACTTAACTTTCAATCCAAAGCATGCAGAAAGTGCCATATGTTGGCACAGCCCCTGGAAAGAGGGAAAAAGTGCCAGTAGCATTGTTCCCTTGCCAGTAGTGCCATATACCACACAAAGTGCCCAGGCTGCCAGGCACACACTCGCCAGTGCCTTCTAAAGTACCCCCTGCCCACAGGCTCCATGCCCAGACTGGTACAGAGGCCTATTTTGTCCAGACCCGCAACCGCGTCTTTCTTTCCAACCCCAAAGATCACCTCAGAAGTCTGATTGCTTTTTTTTTTTTCAATCTCTGGAAGTTTTTTAAGAGTGGGAGGCTTATTCCACTTCTTTGAGATTCCGGAGCTACCCAGGTACCATCCTACCTCATCCCATCTCTTTCCCCGAGAAGCCACTTGACCAGTCTTCCCTCACTGAAGTGCCTCCAGCCCCATTATCCTCCCTACCCACTTCCTGGAAAGCAGGAATTGGACATTCCTCTCGTAGCTCAGATCTTGAGGCTTGTTCCTCTTTAAAGACTATGAGCTCTTTGAATACTGGGAGAACAGTATTTCTTTTCTTTTCTCTGCTCTCTCTTTTTTTGGGGGGTTAAACTACACCCACCACTACCATCACTCAACACCCAACAAGTGCCAAAAACATATTTAATTCTTAAAAGTGTTCACCAAATGTGAAACAGCAAGATTTTTACCAAAGAAGAGGGTTGGTTTGGCTCTGACATTCCTCCAGCTCCCCACCCCCCACATCTTGCCCCCATGGGGCTCAATGTTCAAGGGCAGAGGTCAGGTCTCTTGTTGAACTCAGAAGAGTAAGACATGATACCTCCTCTTGCATTTGTTTTTGGCATCGGAGGGGAACAAAGAAGCATGAAACAGATGGTATGTGGTAGACTCACATGAAGTGCAGTGTCTATCCTCATCATGATTCTCAAGCAGAATTAGAAAGGACAACTTTTGCGCCTCCTTTTTAATAATGTATTTTGCATTCAGGTTTGACTCTCCAGTTACCTATTTTATCCACTACTTTCACCCCAAAACTTTAACATCTTATCTTTGGCCTTAGTATCTTTACTGTAAGCAAGGAGCCTAAAATGAAAAGGTTGAATCATATATTCATTATAGGATCCTTTGGACCTGATACAAAATTTCCACATCACTGTACATCCGTAAGTCACTGTGGTTTAGCTTCAGAAATGAAAATTCTGGAGCTATCCTATATCTGTGAATATAAACCTAGCTTTTGTCTTTCCTGTACAACTCTTCCTCAGAAAATAGAGAATGATTTTATACTGAAGTCCTTACAAAGTTTCTCATAGTACAGGGCACTTTCTCAATTGTTTTAGTTTGAACAGCAAAGTAATGTTGACTGAAATACATCCCATAATATTTATAGGGGTCACCTGAAAGAATTCAATTTTTAAAATGAGATAGGAGTCAAAGAAATTTACTACAGATTTAGCATTGTAAGCAGGCATTTTGAAAATAACTTTACAGAGATTATAATATAGAAATGACAAATAAAATAAAATTTCTAGTACCAGCATTATACACAAAATCAAACAATATTATAACTCAAATAACTGGGTGACCGTAAATATAATTTTGTTTGGAAAACTTTGATAGGTGACTCAGAAGGTGCTTTCAGTGATTCCAAAATGACTAACGCTTAAGATGCAGGTGCAGCGTTGAAGTGAACTCGTTTCATGAAGTGTAAGGGTGGACAAAAGAAGTATTTCTAATCAAAATACTATTTTATACGTTATTTCATATTAATATGGCGATTCTAAATAAATACATTGCTTTATTTAAAATATAGGTAGGCAACCAATTAAACAATCATATATTATAGATACAAATTACCTATTTTATCTATCCTTTAAAAAGTTTTGTATTCAAACTAACCACAAAATTGTTAGTGTCTTTTCATTGGAAAAATGGAAAATGGCCTAACACGTGGCGTTGTGTTATGTTAAGGCACATACAATATATCTAAATTAAGAGAGACTTAATAATGTTTACAGCTTTTTTTTACTAAGGTCTAATCCCTGCCCCCTAGTTTTTGCAGTGTTAGAAAGTATCATTTTCTTTTTTCTTCTCCAAATATATGTCAAAAATTATCTTACTGTACCCTTACTATGTCTCAGAAACCGAAGAAGAATCTGACTTTTCTAACCCTCTTAAATTTATCTGCCAAATTTGACTTGTTATCATCGTGAGCTAACCTAAGTTTTCATTTCCTCAAACACACAAAAAAATGGGGAAAGAAATGGAGCCAGAGGATTGGCATGGGCTCAATGAGATACGACATGTCCACCCAGCCCAGCTGACTTCAATCAATTCTAGCTACTGTTGTCACGAGGAAAATACAGGGACCCCGCTTGCCATCCATGAAGTTGGCCAGAATTATCTGGAAGCTCTCAGCACCAAGTCTCAAATAGCAATACACACAAAGTCAATTATAGTCTATTAGTTCTCATATTGACTCACTAGCATATGACAACTTTGATTGCTGAGTAAAACGTATTTTCATTTTAACAGAGGATATGTAGAACAAGACTTCTAGACAGAGAATTTAGCTGACCAGGAGGTGTGACTGGATATAGAGAATGCGCAAGCGAAAGCTAAGAGGTATAGTGCTAATACTACACCAAACGATATGACTGTACTGAAATCTAAGGAGACTGTCTCTCCTGAATCGGAAATACAACACGTTTGAAGCACTGTGTACACAAATGCAACATATTCCTGAAGGGCAACCAAACCATGGGCGCTAACTACAAATAATGTAAGGATGCCACCAAACTTCTAGCAATAAGAAGTACTGTAACTACTAAAAGGAGGAGGCTGAGAAGCAACTCCTCAGCAAGTCCAATGCTATGTGAGACACGGCCCAATATGTTTATCTACCAACTCGCTGGCACATAGCTGGTACTCAATACATATTTGTGGAGTTAATGACGGTTGAATGCCCACATTCTCTTGATTAATCAGTAATTTAAACCCACAATTTTTACCCATCTTTAAAAAAACTCTTTTTTAGAACGTTCTCAGACTACTGAAGCATCAAAGAGAAAAAACGGTACAGGCGTCTGTTTATGGAGGCCCACTTGGGAAACAGGAAACCCGACCCTCAAGCGATGACTGGAGTGAGGGACTGGCACATAGATATCAACATTCCTTAGAAGGCTTCTACTAACTATACTGTTCTCCAACTTGCCGTGCCCTCCAGCCTGCCCTCAACCTTGTTTCTCAAATCTCCAACAAGAAGGATAAAGAAAGGAGGTGACTGCAACGATGTCGGGGGAAAGGCCGAGAACTGCTGCTGAGGAAAAGAGCGGGCTGGGGCAGGAATGTAACAGGGTTGACCAGTAACTGTGACACAAGGCGCACTTGTAAAAAGCTCAGACCTTTATGGAACCTGAAGTAAGTAGCATTCATCTCTTTGCATTTCAACAACTTATTTGAAGCAGACTCTTAATCGAAAGACAAGTAAGAAAATAACGCTGGGAAAATACAAGACAGCAGGAAAGGAGGAAGACCAAATGTGTGATGGATTGACTCCATTCAAGAAGCCATAGGCAGGAGTCTACAGGGGCTGAGCAGGGCTGCTGAAGACAGGACACTGGGGACAACATCCATTCACAGGGTCAGCAGGAGTCAGAGATGACTCAGTGGCAAGGGACACACCCACATGCACCTAAGAGAAATATTTATAATTCATACTGAATAATTCTTCAAATAAATAGCACCCACAACAAAATGAAGACAAATCCTAGTGAGAGAGGGGAAGTTTGGGGTGGGCAGGATTGCCCAGAAGTGACGTAAGAGTTTGCCACTATGCTAAGAGGAACACCTGTCCCAGGGCTGCACTGACCTCTGAGGACATGAGGACAGCAGCAAAGAAGGCACGGAGGGGAGCAGAGACGGAAAGTGAGTAGACACCAAACACAACAAGTAATTTCCTCAAACTATAGGTCAGAGGGCAGAAGAGGAGGGAACTAAAGAGCCAGCTGGCTCCTCAGTGAAAGGACATCTCCCCTGGGTGGCCTGTGGAGGTGTGACCCGTCCAGTAAAACAGTGGGGAAGCTCCAGGCTAGACCACATGCCCTTCCACTCAGTGTTCTGGGAGAAATTCTGAATAATTTTTTAGGTCATTAAAATACAGGGAAACTTTCAGGGAAATTATCTTACCCAGCACTTTGTAAAACCACTTACCATAAGAATAAACAGAGTTTGGAGATGTTTCTTTAAAATGGTAAGAGACATTTTTAAGTGTTTTTCTCCACTTCCTCTCCTTACTGCCCACACCCCCCAGCCCTGCCCCAAGAAGACACACATATTGAAACATAAAGAAAAAAAAAGAGTTGGGAGTAAAGAGCTTAAACCAATTTTACTCTTCATAGCCAACTAATGTCTAGAGTCAAGAGAAGGAAAGATGAGATGAAGAAATCTTAGTTTAAGTTCAGATTTTTTTTCTATTTCAACTGATTTAAAACATCTGATAATGTCCAGGATTCTCTTTTTAAAATCCTGAATCATGCTTCAGAAACCATTAAATACAAAGAACAGTTTCCACACTTCATATGCATGCAATAAAATAAAAATTACGTCATATTTCTCAGACAAGTACCATGATATATTTTTGCCCTATGGTAAGGAAAGCTAAAGGATGTACAACGCTCCTTTGATTCATTAGCTCGGCACACTGAAAATGTATTTCTGGAAGTTCGCTTTCCATTGAGTAATATTTTAAATAATTAGCATTTATTACTATATGGTCTTAACACAGAATGTAGGTCCTGTGATGTAAGCATTATTTACTGCTGCATTGTAGCAGCTAATGGACCCCAACAGCACCAACCGAGAGGCAAAGGCAGGGAGATTATCTTCCCAAGAGGGAGAGCTGTATTTCAGTCTAAGTATTCTATTAGAACCCTGAAGCTAATAGCTTTTCCCCTAATAATACTATCAAAATATTCCTCTATTTCATAGCCATCACCATGAAATTACATATTTGGGGAAAAATACAAACCCACTCATGTCTTCATCTAGTCATCTTTAGTTTTGATGAGTTAACATCAAGTAAAAGTTATGCTGTTTGAGAGGAAGAAAAGTCTGCCAGTTGTAATAATCTCATGAAACATGTAACATTCCCTGTAATTACAAATGATTCTAGCCATTGACTATGGTTATAAACTCCAAGCTTATATCTGCAGCAGCAGTGAGTCGCTGCCTTGAATTCTTGTTCTCTAAAATTTAGCCTTTCATATCTCTGAGTTCATGAACATTTTCCTAAGGAAATTCTCCAAGAAAGTTGGATCAACTTAAGTCAATTTCACATTAATAGATAATGCAAAATAGCAAGAGACAGATTTCAGATGCAATCTAAAAATTATTTATAGGACAAATATGATTGTGAAGCCATCCTTCGGTGAATAGTTACCGAGGTCCTACTACATACATAGGGCCATTAAAGGTACACTGGAGATACAAACATTAATGAGACCCATTCTGATTTACAGAGGTTTAAGACACAAATAGCAACAATGCTCATGGTCACCATGCCTATGGTCACCATGCTGTCTAAAATATTTGATGCTCATGAGAAAGAAACTGAAATCCACTTTCCCCAGACTTTTGAAGTTAGATGTAGGACAACCTAACGACATAAACAGCCACCTAAGACTGAGAGGATCTGGAGTCTAAACTGGATCTCTAATCAGAGCACATACAAGAGGCACCCAATGATGCCTAAGTGGGTGGAACAACAAGTCAGTCTTTCTCTTTCTCTCTTGAATATCAATAAATTTAAAAAATTATAAACTCAACCTGTTGCCTACTTAGAGTTGGAGATGAGCCGGTTAACAACATAGAAAACATCATGAATTGATCCACAGAATAGTATTCCACCCTACACACCCAGGAAATAGTTTTCTGAAATTATCCAGAACTGATCGGGCCCCAAAGGGGACTAAACCCAACAAGAATTACAATAGACTGCATGGTAAATTAGAATCCCACTTTACCAATTTATACTAAAAACTCAAGTTAGTTGCCAAAGAACCTGGAATCCTGTGGGTCTACTGACCCAAAAGGAAAACACTGAAAACCAAATTATCCTAGTCTGCATTGAAGATCTAACTTCCAAGAGAACAAGAAGTCCCCAACCAGCTCAACAAAGCACATTTCTCCCTCTGCTGGCTCATGACTTTGTGCAGAAAAGCCTTGGCCTGGCCATCAGAGTCACTCCACGTCTGAGGCCAGCTTGACTCCAGTGTTACCTTTTTTCCTTCTCCCATGCCTGCCTGTAACCCCCCAAAACCAAGCTCCAATCACACAAAGCCTGTCATTGTTTCCTCAATAAGCCATGTTTTCTCATGCCTTCATGCCTTAATAAATGGCCAATTCCACTCAGAAAATTCTTCTCCCCTTCTCTTCTCATATTCAGGACTTGGATTAAGTGTCTCCTCCCATGTGAAAAATTTTGTCTCTCCCTTAAAGCTGTGCCCAGCAGAGTGAGTAAGTTGTTCTCATTACAATCTGTTCACATCTTTGTTATAGCAGATACCACACTCTAAGATCATCGCTTGTCACATATTTGGTTTCTTCCCCACTCTCCCACCTCAAGGAGACCAGGAGGCCCACAGGAGCAAGGAACGCAGGGACCACATTTCTCATGTGTGAATGTAAAGACCTAACACTTGGTAGACTCAAAAAAAATGTTTGCTGACTGAATAGACAGAGCCCACATCAAAAGCCAAGTTGATATTAGAAGGTAATATAGCAAAGGAAAAAATCAAGGGAATTAATTATTCCTAATGAACAGGGTCATCCAGCAGTTCTAGCATTATGCAGTGAACTCCATTCTAGGGCATTATTTCCCAAGGGGAAGAGGGCAGCCACAGTGTTCTCCTTTAGACTGTGCTCAAAATCCTGGCATCTTCCCACAAAAAATTCAACTCTTCACCAATCATCAGTGAGCAATGAAATTGATTATTACTACTATCCATTTCCAAATATTTCTAGTATCCAATATTGTAAGCATGTTGTCCTCAAATTCTAGAGGTGAATGCTCCCAATTTAGAGCCAGCCCTGACTACATAGAAAAGTATAATCTTCAAGAAGTAACTTAACCTCTCTCTGTTTTGTGAGTTTACCTGTATGTAGAATGGCAATAATAAGAATTCTAGAAGCATCTTATTTTAAACATGAGGAAATTGAGGCCATTAAAGTAGTCACTAGACTCTAGACCTGATTCTCAATCCAGGCTTCTTTTACTATTTCAAAAAGCAGATCTCCACCTACCTTACAAAATCATTGTGAAGGTTCAGTAAGGTAGATTGTGCTGGTGGAGTAAACACATGTGGGAGTCCTTTGAAAGCCTCTATCTATATAATACACTTGTTATTAACTGAATAGGAAATAGAGCACAGTTCACATGACCTGCAGTGTTCGCTCCAAGAATATTCTTGAACATTCAGCTCACACATAGTTATTAAAGCTCCAGAAAGGAATCATTGCCTTGTTTCTTTCCACGTCAAGTCCGGGCCATGCCTAGATGAGACCCCTGGCATTCTCCATGCCCACAGCCAAGGAATAATTTTTCCTCTGACATGACTGCTGTGGTTCAAGGTCCAGTCAGAACACCTTTGGAGGACACAATAGGCCAGAAGTCTTCTATTTTTCTCTGACAATATCACAAGTATTAGATCCAGGTGTTCAGGGCACTAATTTTAAAGTTCCTTGAGACTACATCAACAGTGACACACAAACTTGCCAATATAAATATGTGTGTGTGTGTGTGTGTGTGTTCCCATATAAGATGGCAACAATTTTAAATGAGAAAACTTTCCTTCTAAAGGAACATCCCTCTCTTCCCACTGGATATATGATCTTTAATAGAGTTTCTACTTCCATACAGGATGTAACTCTGCTCAAAATGACATGAGATTTTATTCTTCTGAGAGGTGCAGGCAAAATTCAGTGGCTCTGAGCATGCAAACACTGCCTCCTCCAGGCAGATTTCTCTCTCTCTCTCACACACACACACACACACACACACACACAGTGGTAAGACAGCTCTGCTAGTTTGTTGGTGACTATCCATGTACAAAACCACTTTTCCACCTTACCACTTGGCTTAGATAACCATGAGTCAAGGATCAACTCTTCAAAATATACCTCCCCCAAACCAGCTTAAGACCATAGTTCTGGAAAGCAGTCAGTCCCACTGCTGCTCATACCATACTGCAGAAACATTCTAAAGCAGGGTGAAGTATCCTGGATAACTCTACTAACTCAGAGTATGTGCAATTATTCACTGCTAATATTTAGAAATGTGATATTTATGTATTGAGCTTAAATCCTACAAACTTGCTCAGTTACCTTGTTTTAAGAGATTTATACGCATATGTCTTGTGGCTGCCAGCCATTCCAGGGCCTGACTGACTGCACTCTTTTACCTGATATGTGTTAACATCATAATTTAACTCTCTAAGAAAAATAAGCTGCTATTTTGTCTGGAAGCTCTTGACCAAGAGCCAGCACCCCCAGATCAGACAGTAGTAACGGGGAAAAAAAATGTCCTATCGTTTTCACTAGGTTGACAAATGCAACAATCTTGGCTAGCATGCTGAAGACTGAAGCAGCTTCACTCCAAGTTTGTGTCAAACCATATTACACTAATAAGAAGAATGCTGTTAACAAATCCCTTTTACTGGTCTAAAAACTCCTCATCCTACATACTTACATTGGAATTAATTATCTGTATAGCAAATTTAGCTTAACATTCCAAATATATAACATACAGAGAGTGTACAATGAAGAATAAAATCTTGTAGTACAGAAATCAAGAGGAGCCGATAGTGTTTACCTCTGTCCCTCATGTGTCTGAAGTTCATATTAAGCAATGTAATGGAGAAATTCATAATTTCTCATGTGTTTTTATCCCACCCAGATAATTCAGATTTATGACTGACCAAATGTAAAGATAACTTACAAAACTCTCAAAATCATACTTGGACTTATAAGAAAATAACTCAATACCTTCCTAGGAAAATATCTCCCTCTTTCCACCTCCATTAAATAAGTAATATGGAAAGTATTTCATAAGTAAGAAACAGTTCACAGGGTGGATTAAAGTATAAGATTCCTCATCATACAGACAAACTCCAGTATGTAAGAGACTTGAGTGAGGGGTCTCGAGGACATTGAGATAAATGTAGAAGTCTTGCTCTGTTTCTAGAACCATATAATTTGGTTCCACCAAGACTGGCAGCTCTCACATACTTTCTGAGTCAAAAATTAATAGTATGTCATTTTCACTTATTTGTGAGAATTCCAGTATCTAATTGATCAGCCAGCAAATAAATCTTTAGAAGTAGAACCACTGGCTTGGTCAAAGTTCCTCACATTTCTAGAAATAGCTATGACAAATACAGGACTTCACAGTTGCTATGGGGTCCAAATACCATAACAAAAATAAAGAAATAAAGAGATAGATCAACCAATGAGAGAAGCAAAAGCCCCCAGACTGTATTCACTGAGTCCTCTAGTTCCTTCTTCTTATGGCTAGAAAATAAGGTGTGGCACTTGAATTAAAATTAAAATTAAATCTATACTAAGAATTCAACCACTATGAGCAAGTAATTATGATTAATCATACCAAATAAAGTTTTTATAAGACTACTTTAAACCTGAATCATCTGAGTAATTCCTTAACTGGCCATTTCATATTTCTTGCACAGCTTCTTAAATTTTTTAATTATATGATTGTATATAATTTAAATGTTTATTAGGACTCATAAAGGTAGGTGATGAGTTATTTCTAACGCCTCTCTTCTGGGTAGTTTGAACACATGGGATATGAGTCTCAATTTGAGCAAATTGAAAAGATTTCAAGATATTAAATGAATTTCCATATGGCCATTTTAAGGCCAGAAAATATTGAATAAAAGCAATCTGTATGTCATCAAGATGCATAATATTCTTTAGACTGAGATATAACTGTTTGAGTTTTACTATTTTAACACAAAAGAAAGCAACTAGTGCTCCTTAGGCTTCTAGGAGAACAATCAAGTTGCCAAAATAGATAACCACGTTGTTTAGGGGTGTGGGGGTCACACGATGCTAGGCAGATGGGACCTGGCCCAGTGCACACCAGAGATGTTTCCCCACATGCCTCTTCCAGAGCTCATCTCTTTCAAAGGGAAACTGTGGGGGAAGAAAAGGCTGGAATCAGATGCCGCTTTCCGTATTAACAGAAAGAACACCCACCCCCCACATGTATGAGTTAACACTCTCAGCGTGGTTTTTTAGTCACAGAAATCCTCCAGATGAATGCCAGGATGGACCGGTCTTAGGCACTAAAGAAAGCAGTCCTATAACAATGTCTTGTTGTACTAAATATTAATATTACATAGAATCAAAATTTCAAAACAGATAAACTGACTCATTAATACCAAGTTTCTATCAATACATGTGGATAAACACTGCTACCAATGGCACTATAAATCAACAAATTGTTTCCAGAGAAGGCTTTGTCTTCAACACTAAATGTACTTATTTGTATATGTATACCTGTGTTTCCATCAAATTTGTTTTTGAGATGACGGGTTTCCAAACAGAATAGAAATCGAGTCAGATCAAGATGAAGACTTAGCTCAGCTTTTACAGCATGGTGTCTCAGGCAAATTCCCATTTGTCTAAATTACAATTCATTAAAAAATTCAACCAATTATCTATTGACCACATAGCACGTGCTAGGCACTGGGGAACAGCCTTGACCAAAAGAAGCTTCCCACTTCCTAGGAGAGACAAGTGAGAAAGGATTAGCATGAAAACTATAGATACTATAACATAGCAAATCATAAGGTTTAGCCTGAAGTAGAGAAACAGAGGAATAAATTTATTTAGGACCGCAGGGGGTCGGGGTAAGAAAGTCCAACAAGGGTAAACATTTCTGAGCATCTTGGAGGACTGGCTGAAATCTGACAAGCAGAAATGACAAGGGGAGGGAGGGCACATGGCTAGGTAGAACAAACAGCCTGTGCACATCCACCAACGCATAAAACAGCAAGGCATGCTCTACAACCAGTAGTTGAGCTGGCATTGTATTTAAACATAGAACAGTTGTGTTCACATATTCTATAATTTCCTTATAAATAAATCTCGCATATATAAGATGGAGAAGAGCACACTGAGCATATTGCTGCTCTTCTCCATCTTAAATACTAGGGGGAAGTATCCCATGAATTTTCTTAGAAATTTTACAAGATCACCCAACATTCTAGTGGAAAGTTACAAACACAATTACAGGAGACATAAATTCATACATGACTTACGGTTGAACTTAAATGAAGAGGAAGCCCCCTATAATTTATATCTTTTCCATCACCCTTGGATTTCAGAGTTAGCATTTTATTCGGTACTTTATTCAGCAGAACCAGATGGTAGAAGTTTTTTCCTGGGTGCACAGTGCAGAGGTTGGAGCTTTGGACAGACCTGAGTGTTAATCTTGCCTTTTTTTCTCAGTAATTAATATGACCCTGGGTAACTTTCTAATTTTCTGAAGCTTCCGTTTCCTTGTGTATAAAACAGGCACACTAGCACGTGCCTCAGATGGATAGCCTGACAATTAAATGTGATCATATCTAAAGAGTTTTTGCAGAGAGTCTAGTATGCACTATGAGCTCAAGAAATAATTTAAAAATAAGAACAAAATATGACCATATGACATCGGCCTGTAAATGCAGGTAACACTAGGCATAAATGCAAATATCCAAATAATTGAGAACGAATTCTCATTCTTGAGAACTAACTTGCTAGTTTAGATTAAAAAATGATGTGCATTTCAGATGAAAATGGTTTGGGATTTGATTTTTCTAGCAAAGTCAATTCTTCTTTTTCTTTTCAACATGTAGAACTAACCTAAACTTATGGTCTCACTCAACTGCCTAAACTTCTTGGACTTTTGTTGTCCCATTTAACTCTGTAGTTAGAAGGTACTTTGTTTACTATAAACAAATGTCTGAAAGAAAAGTACCTACACACCAAAGATGGGGATACTGGAAAAATTGAGAAACCTAAAGCTCATAAACAGCACGAAACGCAAAATAAACAGCTGGTAGAAGACCACGGGAGCAGTTTCTATGGATACCACGATGTATTAGCACTGTCAAATGACTGACTTATCAGTTGATGGGACAGCACATTGCCTTTCAGCACTGGCTGCATATAAAAATCACCCTTGTGCCTTCTGGCTGAATTGGTCAAGGTGGCAGCCTTGGCATCGGTATTTTAAAATTCCCCATGTGATTTCAAATGCATATCCAGTATTGAAAACTAGTACCATGGCAAAACACCCACTTACAATTCGGAAAACAAGACAGGGAAAAAAAGAAAACACTTGTTATAAAACACTTGAAGATGACAGAAAACTGTACTTGAATAACAATTAAAATGAAATTTAAAAAAAAACACTTGAAGATGATCACATTCTGATTTTTGTTTTCTTTAATGCATTTAAAAGGGGAAAATAATCTCTGTCATTAAATGTCTTTTGATTAATTTAATCCAATTTAACTATATTTTTACTGAGTGATTATTCTGTATACTGTACATTGTGCTAATAAGTGTCAGGAATATTTTTTAAAAGTCAATTCCCTTTTGAGCAGGAGTAATGTGATTAGGAAGACAACATTTATACACAAAAACAATTAGCAATAACTATAATACAATAATATGAACAACTGAATAGTCTGATTCTAAAGCTCTCAAAGGTTCAAGGAAAATGGGCAAAGTGGGTTGAATTTCTAGTAATCACCTAGAGGAGGCGGGGGAATCTGAGACAGATCTTAGCAGTAAGGTTTGTAAAAGAGAAGAAAGGGGAAGGAATCTCAGCCTTTCGTTTGGGGAATGTACATTGGGAGGAATCCAGTTTTCAAGTTATCTTTCTGGCTGGGCCTATTTGTTCTTATAGTTTAAAAGCATGCCCAACCTGCCCTGGCCTCGCATGGGGCTCTCCTTTCTCCATCGTGTAGAATCTGTGTAGGATGTGAGCAAACATACAGCATGATTCAGTAACAGCCATAGTCTCTTTCTGCATAGGAAAATTCGCCCAGATCAGCTTACAGGGAAAAGCAATGAAGCAAACCTGTAGAAGTTAGATCTTTTTAAAATACTTAAACTTATTTCATTTTTACTCATTGCCGAAGTGGGCTTTCTGACACGTTATTTCCCTGACCAATGTTCTTTAGTTTACCATTGGTCTTCATTCTACAATCTTACCCCCTGGATTTGGTTGTGTCCTCCCTTTCAAATGTTGGCAGTATTTACTTTAAAGCAGATTTTAATATTGGTGTAGAATTTTTCTTCTTCCATTTGCAATTTGTGGTTGGGAAGCAATCTGCTTTTTGTTTCAGGTCGTTTAATGTTTTCCAATATAATGTTCCTTCTGGCCCTCCAGTGGGTCTGTGCACAAAACATTTAATGTCATTTCTGCCTTTAAAGAACAGTGTATTCAGTGAGAACAAAAGTGAGTGCCTTCACGGAGCTTGTGATGGTCTGTAATTGGTAAACTACTATCTTGACTAGGTTAGTCAACTAATACAGAGTAGGGAACTTTTGGATGTTTACTCTTTTCCTTTTACTCATTCATTTCACCAAGTATTTATTCTCTCTGTGTGTCTGGCCCCACACTAGGTACAAATAAGGCTCAGCTCCTGCTTCCAAATGACTTATAAATCTTTGGGGGCAGGGGCAGTGTGGAAAGGAGACAGAAAAATAAAGAGAGATATAAACACGATACAAATAATTTCTTGACAAAGGTAAGCTCAGAAAGCTATGGGTAATCCCATCCCTAAGTGGTACCTCAACTCCAGTAAAAGCAAAGGGTTTTAGCTGCACAAATAAGAGAGAAAACATCATGCCATGCAGTTTGTACGAAGGCCTAAAGTCACAAGATAGCATGAAGCTTAGGGTAGGGAGGAAGTGGCTCGAGATAAAACTGAAGAGATGAACAACCACCAAGTATGGAAGATCTGGTATGTGGTGCCAAAAAGCACGAACTTAACTCTCTGAGAGCTAAGTAACTCTATGAATTAACTCTATGAATGTGGAATTACTGAAGTACTTTAGGTTAGAAGATGGATGATCTTAACAGTAAGACCTGGAAAACGGAGTGAGGACTGGGAAAACAGAATTAAATGCAGTACCTTGAGCTGGAAATAATGCGACTATGAAACAGAGTAAAAGAAATTCACGTGTAGAAAGAAGGATGGATTTGGGAGGCAACAGGAGGTAGACTGACAGAATCCATGGCTGATTTCGATGAGGACAGACACAGGAATGGGGAAAAGACAGATGAGGATAATGTCTAGATTTCTAGCTTGAGCAGTCAAAGGATATGATGCCACTAACTAAACGTTCCTTTCTTACACTCATCATGGCTTGAGTAAATTTTCCCCAGAACCAAGCTAAACAAATGCGCTTAAGTAATAATGGAAGTTTTAAGTGACTCATTTATGATTCAGTGAATAACATGGGTAAAATTTCATTTGTGGTTATAATATTTGGATGATATCTGAATTGAGGACTTCTTAATCTGAATCCATTACTTTTAAATAAATCAACACAGGAAGTAGAGACTAGAAAATGTACCATTTTAATATGAGTAATCTAAGCACATTTCCCCCCAATTATTAAACTCATAGACGTCTGATACCACTTATCCATTTGTTCAAACTGTGAGTTTAGAAAAGAGACAACAGGCGGGCATCACCTTGAGCACAGCCAGGCCGCCCACTGCGTGCAGAATCCCACTGTGTCCAAGACTGGCCCATTGCAGCTTCTGACTCTGCAGACTTGAGTGAGCACACGGCAGACCCCGAGGCACAGTCAGGGTCACAGGGCGCAGCCTTCCTTATGTTAAATGCTATACTACCTCACCTAGCAAACGTTTCCCTAATGTTTGATATGTGTAGAAAGTAGAGAAATTTGAAATGGCAAGAAACCAAAGAAAAATGGTAAAAGGGCCTGGCCCCCAAGTGAAATGAGAATGGGTAACTATCCGTTTCATGAATAAAGAGTCTGGACTACTTCCTGGCATATGTTAACGGGTACTATATGTCAGACACCAAATTGGTTTCCTGCCCTACTGGAATGTGCAGGCTAGTAAAAAAGACAGACATTGAACCAATGATGAAAGTTTGCTGAAAAGTCAGAAAATAAATCAGAGGATATGAAATTCCACGATGGTAAAAAAAAAAAAATGAAATAAGAGTCTCTTGGCTCATTTCTTGAACACTGAGAAACCTGATATAAAGTAGATCGAAATTGATAATATTTAAAGAATTTTACAGAATAGAGGACATACTTATAGAGTAATTTTCAAAATGAAAGGCAAATTATAAAAAGTGAACACAATGATAACTTGGGGCAAGCATCTACAGGGTGGCAATCAAGTCTTTCAAGAAGAAAATACATAGTGAATGGTTGATATTTCATTATTATGTGTAAACTATAATATACAATTTATATGATAATACACAATATTGAAGTCGCAATGAAGTATACAGTAATATACATATTGATAATATACTACAACATGATAGATTATATATAATACTATTGTCTATTGCATTATCCGGGCTCAGAGAAACTGCAGCAGTAGGATGTGTGTATGAGGCTCACCCCTCAGTAATGTTGCAATGACACAGCTGTCCACTTCCGATGGCATTGGCATAACATGCAGAACCACCTGTGAACTAGGCTCAAGGTCTTTCTTCCCTGTTTAGATCGTCCTAAGGAACTCCACTGGGGGTCACAGGTGTGAATTGAGGGTGAGCAGACAATGGAACAGGAATCAGTTTTTAAAGAGTCTGAAACGATTTACTAGTACTTTCTAGACCTGCCCAAGCTGTCTCATATACATCTTTACAACTTGAAGATGGATTGTGCTGTCCCCACGCAACCTTGTGTCTAGGTGGATCAGACAACATCCAATTCACAATGAGAAGCCGAAGCCACATAGTTACTTGGTGTCCCGTGGTTTGGCATTCGGTCTCTTTATGGTACAGTAGCAAGTCAGAGGCTGTTGTCAAAAGAATAATTACTCACAGAAGGGCAGATTTACTCTAAAAGCCTAGAGATCTCCTAGCCGAGATCCCTGCACCATCCCTATTTGCTGTGCACACATTGTCAGGGGATCTGCCAAATCAATGGGCCCACGTGGTGCTGCAGGGCCTTCTCTGGTTCACATTCAGAACTGGCAACACCATGGGATAACTGGGCACAAGGCTAGGATTAGCATATTCAAATGTGGTATACATGACCTCCAACTTTTCTTTAAAAACCACATATCAAGCATCGAACCTCTATTTACACGGTAGATAGTACAAGGTGCAAAAACTTGTCACCTTACTCCAAACCACTGAACCTCCAGAAACCATGGAGGGAATAGGCCCTGGAATTTTTTTTGGAGTTATGTCTGTCTCTCTTATTTACATACTTCTTACTAAGACATCTGATTGTCTATTGTCTACTTACGGTTCATCAGATGCAATGCCATTAACATAATATTATGATATGCAGGACCAGTGTGATGTTTTGTGCACTACCGCGACAACCAAGCGCTCAGCAACCCACGTTACAGCAGAGAGCAGAACTGAAACAGAGCCCTGCCTGGCTCCAGTGTGACGGCCTACTGTTGGCTGTGCCAGATAAAAGCAAACCTCTTCTGGTGGTCCTTGCAGACTGGTTTGGAGGAAAAGACATCATTCCATCTGTAGCTGAATTCCACGTTCCGGGGCCTAGGTGTATTGGCTCCCATAGCAATACCATATTTGGGACAGCAGCTGCAATCGAAGTTACCACCTCATTAAGTTTATGATTCTTAATAATTATCCAAGATCCAGTCAATCACTGCATAAAAATAAAGAAAAAACAAGTGAGTTAAGTGGGGATGCAATAGGTATTACTGTGAATCTTTCGAGTCTTTAGTAGTGGCACTAATCTTTACAGTTTTCCCCAGGGAGGTGATATTGCTTTTGGATTACTATATTTATAGGGATGGGAAGTTCCTGAAGCTTCCATTTAGTCCCTCCTACCACGATGGCCTGTACTCCATGTATCAGAGAGCCAATGTGAGGATTCTGAACTGTTGCCAATTATACATTCCAATTATTCCAATGATACATTCAGGAACTGGGGGAACAACTACCAGAGGGGTCAGTTGACCAGTGGGGCTCACTGAGAGTTAAATTCAGGCTTAGACTGCTGTCTCCTGATCACTGAAAACCCTCCTTTTAACTAATGGGCTGCAGTGGGTCATTAAGGTCATAGGAATTCACATAGTTAATGTTAATTAACTAGAGCTGGCATCTAGTAATTCCTGGAAGTTCTGGGTATTTCCTTTTCCGTAGTGCACAGTCACCTATCAAATGGCTACAGGTCCCACTGAGAAAAGACAAGAAGATTATAGTATTTAGTTGAATCAAAAATAAAGGGTCCTTCCTCAAGGAGACCTAGACATTCCTCTAATCAAAAGGCTCTGAATCAGTGAATCAATGTCGGGAAACTTGGTGAGTGGCCTTTACTCTCCATTGTGGCAACTCAAGCCAAAATTTTGACCACCAGAACTAGAGTTTTTCTATTGCATAGATCAGTCAATACTCTAGTAGACAGCCCATCTATTTCATTCCTAGAACACCGTGATCAAACAGCCACCACCCAAAATCCCAGCAGCCAATGCACTCTGATGATTACTATGATGATTACTGTGTCTTGCTGCCTTCCACATAAACGTACAGTTTCAGAGAGGGAAAAGCTCATATCACGGGGGCAAAAACAAGAAGCTTATTTATCTTGTCCTGGGACTTTCATCAAGACGATTGCCTCTGGAGAAATCATTACACGGGCCAAACTCACACAGGTTTGAGGCTCCCTTTATTCTGCCTTTATGGTCCAGGGAATCCCCACTTGAGAAATTAGCAAGCAATCATGCTTTTCTAAGGTTATACTTTGCTCATCTGAAAGGTGTAAATAATATTTGCCTCCCTCAGAGTGCCGTTGTGAGGATTAAATGTGACAATGCATAAAAGCACATCACATATGCAGAGGATATACATGACTCTTGATAAATAGTAGTTGTTCCTGTTGTTTTATAAGAGAAAACTATTACACAGAACAGTGCATCTCAGCCACCATACACTGGCCAGAGCAGCAGGACAAGAGCACACAAACTTCAAAATGCCCCAGCGTCAGTTTCTGCCACTTGACTTTCCTTAAGCAGCTGTTCTCCCTCAAGTTACCTAAAGTCGTATACCTTCAGCTCCTCTGGTGGGCCACGTGCATACCCCGGCACTGCCAGAGATTGTCCTCAAAGCAGCCTGACTCCCTAACCTTAAGTAAACTCAGCGCTCCGGGGCCTATGACAAATGCACAGTAAGGACGACGTTACGACAGAGGAGCTGCTTGATTTATTGTGCCTTATAAAACCTCCTCACATCACGAGAATTAGTGATGGAATTTTTAAAAGAATAACAAAATGAAATCAGGACTGGGTGAAAAAAATGCCCGGGTCCAATTGAAAAAAAAAAAACCCAAACTTTCTAATAAAAAATGCAAACCAGATGCAGTTAGAGATGACTGATAATTAAGGATGATAAATGACTAATGTTTTCTATTGAATTATCCAGTACACACTATTGTTTCTACACGAGGGAACAATTTACATAAGGCTGCTGGGCTATCTTTTCACCTAAATTTGATTTCACAGGCAATTCTCCCAATCCCAAAGTGCCCTCTGCATTACGAGTCCTGCCCTTCCCTCAGGAAGGTGACTATCTTACCTTTCAGAGATTTCTTGCACAAGAATAAGACAAGACAGAGTAAATTATGGTTAAATACTATGTTCTATGAGCATAAAATTTATGCAGCAAAGCCACAATAAGTGGGTTACAAATGCTGTCTGCTCAGTAAGGGTGATGCATTAGCACAAAACTACCCAAATTCCCAAACTAGTCTATCTTGTGACTAAGGGTGTGTATTTTTCAAGGACATGTACAGGGTGAGGTGCATGGCCTGCAATTAGACCTTTCTTAAATCCCAGAATAATCCCTCGATCTCATTATTTATCATGAATGCAGCCTGTTGTGTGAACTCTTAAAGAGTTTTAATCTATACACAGTATTACATAGTATTAATTACATCTGCCTTTTACTAGTAACCATTGTCTAATCTGTACCAGTATTATCTCAGCAACTAGATTGTGAACAAGTTAGGGACTAGATTCACTGCCCTTCTCCACTTAGTACCACGCAAGCACGTAGAGTATTCTCAACAAATACTCAATGATTACTTGACTAAAGATATTTGCTCTATTTTAGGACTAAGCCAATACTCAACTGAGACAACTAGCTTCAATCAGACTTGGTATTGTTCCTTTGGGATTTTTTTAGACATGAGGTGATCATGTTAACCACATAAAAAGGACAGTTTTAATGAAGAGCAGGCTAATAGTCAAATGGTAACTCTTTCTACCCCTGGAGAATCCCTACTTAAAGCATAACACAGGCCATTCCCAGGCGAAGCTGCCGTGTATCAGTCATTGACCTTTGAAATTGTCGATGGAGCTGTGGAATCTTCACTTCGACATAGGGAACAGAATAACGTTTGCTTTATAAATATATACATTAGAGGAAAGTTAGCCCAGATCTGGGAAGAGAGGAAATGTCTCCTAAAAGGAAACCGGGTGCCACCCACCCCTCCAGGGGCGGTAACCCTTTCTACCCAGTAGGAAGATTTTGGTTCAATTCACCGTATTACCTGAGCACGGTCTATGTGAAGGGATTTAGGGGATTTTTCACGTGGATTCTTATTCAGAACACATTTAATTATCTTGGACAATATAACTTTCTTTACCTTTTCTGCCTTGCTTGTAAAAAAAAAAGAAGAAGAAGAAGAAGAAGAGGAAATCTGCTCTCCAGACCGAGGTTTCCAGGAAACTTTGACAGAATCAGATGAAAGAAACTACATAAGAAAGGAAAGTAATCTCTTGGAGCCTCTTATCTCATTTTGGATGTCCACGTGTCTTGTTTGATTTCCTAATCACACTCTTCAAAGCCCAGATGTTGCACATCTGGAACAAAGCAGGTTAGACACTGCGGTGATGACAATGTTAAAGAAAAGTCACTCTTCAGTTCCACGTCGGACAGCCAAACCGCTGTGTTAGTTTTAAATTTAAAAATTGGCCCCAGCTGCTCCAATTTCTTTTGGCTCCTGATTTAGAACACTACATAAAGACAAATAATTAATCAGCCTATTGGAAAGAAAGTAAGCAAATGTCATGTGAGTTAGAGGCTGAGGTTACAACAGTTTGGGTCACCAGAGAGTTAGTGCATATCGTTTTTCAAACCTTCTCCAGAAGTGTTGGGTTAAACAGGACAACCGGGCCAGGTCTCCCCGCACTTTCTGCAAAGCCAGGGTCTGGCTGCGGGCTCTGTACCCTCGCAGCGCGACGGCCAGAGAAAACATTATTCAGACTTATTCCAGATATTTAGCTAAAAGTCTATTCTTATGGACATAATAGGGAGGAAAGGGGCTTTCTCCCTTAATATTCTTGAGGCTGATTTAAATATTTGACTTCTCACAAGTGAAAATTACCTGACAAAAATCCATTTTGATTCGGATACTAATCAGCCAACTAGTAATTATAAAAACTACTGGTATTTGAACTAGAATAAAAAGAAACACAGATAGGACAATTGAGTCACTTCTCATTTATATGGTATCTATGCTACAAAAGCAACAACTCTGTGATGTCAATGTAGTTATAATTATCTGTACTTTCTTAGGCAGCGGCTAGCATTCGGGATTTAAAGACAAAGGGGTGTAAGGATGCTGCTTGGAAGTTCTGTAGAGTGACAGCCGCTCAATCTTCTCTATTAGTTGCAAGTTACAGAGAGTTCATCCTAGCTCGCCCTGAGGAAGACGTGGTTTTACACAACCGGGGGAGTCGAGGCATGAACTGGCACGGCTTCTTCCAGGGGTTCCACCAATGTCATCCAAACTCTGCATGTCTTCTCTCGGCTCTACAGTCCCTTTGCTTGGTTTCATTTGCAAGCAGACACAGTGACTGGTGTCACTATGTTGGCACAGCTGTCAGTATGAGAGACACCCAAAACCCTGAAAGCTAAGAAGCCGTGTCAGAAAGGCCCTCCTGTCTGAAGCCATCTCTGCTTGGTCAGGTGTAAGGCACTACATGCCTATCCCTGAAGAAAAAGCCAGAACTGTATGAACTGAAATTGGGAGACAGATGATTCTCATAAGGAAACGGGGCTCAGCTACCAAGAAAGATAGTTATCCATTACATATGTCCTCAGTTTCTCCCACCTCCTGTGGAGGAAAAGGGCCACAGACTAAAGCTGACAAGCTTAGGGAAGGTCTGCATGGCAGCCTTAAAACTCCGACACGGACAGGAACCACATGGGATGGTCCAAAATTAAAAACTTTCTAATTAAAAGCAGGTCATGGCAGGTAGTCATGTCCTAGGCCAGTATCTTTCCCTAACAAAGGTCAATTTTTACCCGAACTGAGCCTGCCTGTGGTCTTTTTGCATGTGATAACACGCCTTCGGAACATCACTTTTTCCATCCCCTTCAAAGCACAGGCATCACACCAGGTGGAGAACACGAATCCCCTCATTGTCATTGTTATCAAGTCGATTGTTGATTATTAACTCTCCTGTACCCGTCTGTGCAAATGTGTCTACTATTTTACCTTTTATCCAACCCCGACGTTTCCCCACTTTGCTTTCTCCCACCTCCCTAATCCATCACCAGTGGATTCCATGTAACCCTCTTCCGCCTTTTCTTTTGATTTATAATATATAAAATAAGGTGCTAAACCACCATTCTCCAGAGCATTTTCTCAACTTATGGGTGTTTTGCTTCCTAGCAATTGTCATCCGTTTGCCTCAAATCAACTCACAAAAATTCTCTACAGGTTTGAATGTTTCTACCTTGACACTCCTATCGCTCACCCCATTAACTTGAGGAGCACACAGGGCAGGCAGAAAAAGGAAGTGGGTTAAATCTAATTGCCAAGGACAATGTGACAGAAGCAGTTAGTGCTCATCGACTGTGCAGGTGCTCAAATACATGGACCCTGTGATGAGCTCCGGCCAAACAGACTCTGTAAGGACACTGCGCTTTCTTCAACTCCTTCCTCCTTTGCAACAACCACCTTGGAGACCCTGTGGTCCACCGGGATGGTTACCAGTTGGAGGAGGACTCCATGGGAGCAAGAAACAAACTCTGTAACATTAGGCTACGAAGACTCGGGGACTTGCCCGTTGCGCCCTACTTATCAGCAAGCAGGAGCTGTGGACAGAAGTGAGGTAGCAGTTACATAGAGCCTTACTTTATTTAAAGCCTCACAGCCATTCGCTCTGACTTCTAGAGCATAGACATTTGGAAGTTTCCTTTAATAAGAGGGTAAAAAAACAAAAAAGTTGTTTCGAGGTGTCCTATAAGTGTCTCCATAATTAATTTATTGACAACTTTTTTCCTTTATACAGAGCATTTAACTGGCATTTACGACTTATTTTAGAAATCTTGCTTCCCTAAATAGAATGTTTATTTACATTAAAATGATTTCTTGAGTTCTTAAGAACCTTTCTAAAACGTATTATTCTTGTTATCAGCCGTTATTTTTCAAAAACAAAGAAATTTTTGATGGAACAATACTATGAAATCAATTATTTTTGTATACTTCAATAAATGAAAAGTAAACTGAATGAGAACTAGCTTTAGCACTTCTTCTGTCAGCAAGTCTTGAATATAATTCTTTAACTATTTTCTCTTTTTGTTTGCTGTTTCCCCCAAACATCTGATTCATGTAGGATCAGTTAATTACAGATTCTGCTTAAGTTCCTATTTATGGAGGTTTCACTGAAGACAGAAATGGAAAGGTCATTTTGGATGCCATCATCTCTATGACTGAGAAAAACAGTATGTAAAAAGTTATTTCTTAAGAAAAAAGAATCAATGAAAGACATTTGTCACTAACAGTGTAGAAAAACAGACTTGCCTCAGGGGCACAACAGCAAAAAACTTAAGTAACAACTTCTCCCTCCTACAGTTTTTCCTACAGTTTTTCTCTTTATTGTAATGGCCTTCCTAGTAATGTATGTATGTATGTATGTATGTATGTATGTATGTGTGTGTGTAGCTATTCAAAAGTAGGTTTAAAGTTGCTCATATGGAAAATAATACAATAATTAATAAATGCAAGAATAAACTCCGGGTTTCATGCATACCTACTGTAAACCTACTATTTCCTACCCCTGTTTTTCAGCTCATATGTTCCCAACTCCATCCCACAAACTCTCCCTTGATGAGAATAAATCTAGATATCATTTATTCATGCAACAACCAATGTGCTCCTACGGGAAAGAATGAAAACCATGCCCTGTGCCTGAAGAGCCTGCAGCCCAACGAAGCACACGATGAAGGGTGATTCTGGTGTCATAAATACTGAGTGCTGTGCAGACCACAAGCAAGGGCGTCATGCAGCAGGGGCATGGAAAAGGCCTTCCAGAGGAAGAGATGCCTGAGCTTCATCCTCAGGGACAAGAAGCCGGGTAAAAATGCAGAGTAAGAGCCTTCCAGGCAGAGAGCGCAGGCACAGAGGCAAGGAGAGCAAGGAGGTTTGGCTGGTTTAACTCAATGGAACCAGCCATGGCCAGGCCTCCATTTGGAGCCATGGCATCTTTTCAAAAGCCGTGATTTTACAACCAAGACGGTTGTGCCTTATCTCTCAGAAGGGCAGTTCACAGGATATTGCATGAATCCTTGGTTAGAAAACCCTGATGCCCACACATCCATTCCAGGAAGCTACTACCCCTGCAAGGACTCTCAGGAACACCAAGAGGCCCAGCCAAAAGGCAGCTGTGACCTGCAGAGTGAGATAATGGGCTCAGCAGTTAGCATGTGACCAATAAGAATGAAACAGGGCTCCAACCCTGTGGGGTTCGGCGAGCTTCCTGGTGATCCCTGACTGTGGGGTGGACCCTCAGCCCAGCCGCACTTGGGCCAATCACCCTCATGACAATGCCACTTAGACACCATATTTCCCTGGGGACAGGTTAATAATATATCTTGATATGATGGGCGGCATTGGTTCATGTTCAGAGGTCCCTAGAAATAGAAAATCTCCATCCATGTTGTAAGCAAAGCAGATCCCACTCAAACAGGAATGATAAAATAAATAGCAGATGCTATTAGGCATATCACAGCTGTCCTTAAAAGATGCTAAGAAGTATACAGGTCACACAGCTGGTTAGCATGGAGCTAGAACTGGAAATCGGACTCTCCAAATTTGGTACCTGGCCCAGCAGCATCAATATCGCCTTAGAATTTGTCAGCAGCGCAAATTTCAGGTTCCATCTAAGACCTACTGAGTCAGAAACGCTAGCCTGGGCCCAGCCATCTGTGTGGTGGGAACCCTTGCTAATGGCTCTCACACATGCTGAAGTTTGGGAATGACTGAGATGCCCTCACATGCAGAAAACCTTAGCTGAGACTTCATTTTCTAGCTGTGGCCATTATGTTCTGAACCTGTTCTGATGCTACATCTTAACACCAAAGGCCAATTATAATGTGGCTTATTAACCCATATTCTTTTCCCTGGCTTTTCGAAGAGTTCATTTTAGCTTCTGATAAGAAAAAAAAAAATCCCCCGCACTGATCAGTATGCCAGCTTTTATTCTTAGAACCAGGCCTGCACTGAATTATCTGCAAAGATCTCAGAGATCTCTAACATCCCACCAACACATGGGAAAAGAAGCCATGAGCAATGTGTCAATTTTTTTTTTACTCTGCTTTTCTATGATTGAGTTACTGAAAACAATTCATAGCTATTGCAATTCTGAGCTCTGTGGACTTACATTTTTAGTAGTAAAAATGCCATCAACTCAAAGCAATTTAGTAAAGGAAAATAGGAATTCAAGCTATCCCATGAATGCCAATGGCCCAAGTGGCTCATGATTAAAACATAACGTCTACTTTTCATCATTTTTACAGCTAATTAGGAAGATTTATCAGCATTCAAAAGCAGCCCCACAGAGGGAACAGGGCTGCACACAATGATTGATGATAACCAGCTTCTACTTAGAGTGGAAAACTACCACACTCCCGACAGACATTCGTGTGTGGCGATGGGGATGGCTATTGCTTTGGATGGAAAGACCTGATCGGAGCAGAGGGCACAATGTGGCCATAAATGACACCTGGCTGCTTCTTCCACACATTCTTCCCCAACTTAAGGCCTATCAACTCCACAAAGCTGCCCTCAACAGCATTTTGTTTTCTTCTCTTACAGTCCAATTGATTGTGGCCTGCAAGGCACAGTGTAGGACTGA
Source organism: Carollia perspicillata (assembly GCA_004027735.1). Lineage (NCBI taxonomy): Eukaryota > Metazoa > Chordata > Mammalia > Chiroptera > Phyllostomidae > Carollia > Carollia perspicillata. Next base: position 16,516 of record PVKM010002002.1, on the reverse strand, counting down.
ATTATCAAAGTGGCCGAAAGTCAGAGCAGCTTCCACGTAGCCGATGCGTGGTGTTGTGGGGTCAAGCTCTTCTCTAAGCCTCAGCTTCCCCGTCTGTAAAAAATGTGGTGGAATAGTAGTACTAATATCACAGATCTGTTTCAAGAATTCAATGCAACACAACATACAAGACACTTAGCACACTGTTTGGATAAATGTGAATAAATGGTGCTGTAATATTATCCTTGTTGTTCAAATTTCGCTGATATGTGATGATGTCACCAATGAGGATGTCAGTTCCTAGAAAATAAGCGCTAGGTCTATGACCTCCACAGGAAAGAAGAGAGGAAAGGGAAAGGGAGGGAAGGAGAGAAAAATTATTCAAACCCTCCTGCCAGTGACTGATTCCTGGAATTCTACCTTCACAGGAATTCCTTCACTTTAGGTTTCTGATCTCATGAATCTCTCTGGTTTTGCAAACATCTCTCCCATAGGTTGAATGCAAGATCTCAGTCATTCTTATTCAAATATTAGAGAAAGAGAACAAGTGAGACTACCTGGTACAGGAGGGGGCACAAGAGAAGAGGGGTCTGTGCCACAAGGACAAGACTCGCCTCTCCCGAAGCTCTCTGGACCCCAAACCCCAGCAGCAAACTGCGAACTACTATGGAAACCAACATGTCTCTTGATCCTGAAATGGGAGTCCGAGAAAGAACACAAAAGTGCAACTTTCTTCATTCTCTGATGGAAGGCACATCTAGATCACTGTGCCCAGAGCCTTGTCTCTTTCCTGATTAAGCTTCTATCCAGAGAACTCAGAAAAAAAGAAAGGGAGCGCATGGCTACTCTTTAATGAATCTTCTGTATATTTGGTTTTATTTGGATTCGTGTGGTTCTGCTTTTGTATGAGCCTCTCATTGCTCCAAACCCGCCCAGAGGGACCAACTGGGAAATATCTATATCTTAACTTTTCAGTTTGACTCTTCGAAAATAAAGGTAATTTTTTCCTGAATGGTGTGGCTCCGTTGGTTGGGCATCATCCAGTATGGCAAAGGGTCACCAGTTTGACCCCTGAGCAGGGCACAGGCCTGGGTTGCGGGTCCCGTCCCTGGTTGGGGAGTGTACGAGAGGCAACCGATCAATGTTTCTCTCCCTCTCTTTCTCCTTCCCTTCTCCACTCTCTAAAAAAATAAAATAAAATAAATAAATAAAAATAATTTAACAGTGCATTTCTCACAAATCTTTTTCTGTTTCAGCGAAAACTAACAAGAAACCTCCTTCATCAACAGAGAACAAAGGCATCACTATTGTCGACCTCTCCCCTTATGTCCACACTTACAGCCTGCACAAACAGAAGAAAAACTGTTCCTTAGATGTCTCCAGTAACCAGAGCAGAGGGTGCCTCTGAGTGCTGGCAGGTCCCAGATGACAGGTTCCGGAGACAGAGAGCCCTGCTGGCAGCGCACATGGAGAGGTCCCCAGGGTGAAGCTGTTCACAAAGAGGAATCAGGACAATTGCAGCTTCATGGGTTGACGGCTGTCTCAAATTGCAGGGCTTTGGATAAAGCAACGAAACCAGCAAGAACACCTAGGTATAATTCAATGATGGAATTTCGTTGTTTTGAGAAGTTTGCTTCACTTAAGAAAACTAAGTAAAAACTAGAGAAATCCCAATGATCGTTGTTTGAGGGGTGTTTTCAGAATTCTCCTAGAACAGTAAAGGTAAAACAAGGCACAGCCAATACAAGTTCAGCATTTTAGTGGTTGCTCACAACTTGGTCTCTTTGGAGTCAAGGATATTTCTGCTCAAAAGGAATTCCCTCTCTCTGACCACAACCTACCAAGCCACTGGTCTACTGCCGCTGTAGCGCGCTGCTCAACACTTGCAGCCCAGTCTTCCTGTGTGCTCAGCCAAGCACAGCCTTATGGGTCAGTGTGGCAAAGCCAGGGAGGGGAGGAAGGACACTTGTGGCATCTCCGATGACTTAGCAGTGTTGGCGCCAGTAGAAACCCTTCCCTCTTTCAGTCATCGTGGAACCAGAATTATTGAATTTCACTAGCTTCTAGGTACACACCTTGACACCTTAAGTGACAGAGACTCCAAATTCTCCATCCCAAACCAACAGAATCTTTTCCTGCCTTAGAGTTCCCTTTCGTGTGCTCGAGAATCTGCAGATATGCTTACTCATCTCCTAAACACTCCCGGCCCTTCTCATTGGTCAGGAACTCGGAGGGCCCTCAAGCCTGAACAGCTCCACAACAGCTGGCCTGAAGACTGATTCCTACAGAAGCCAGTGCCAGATCATGGTCATGGCCATCACAGGGGAAGTGCACCTGAACTTGATAGACACGGAGTATTCTAACTCACAAGAGGAAATGATTGTTCTTGGATTCTCTTAGTAAAAAGTGGGGTAGGGGATGAAGAAATGAAGTAAGGCTTCTAGTCAAAATTCTAACCAATGTTTTTATAGTACTTGACAAGCTGATTTAAAAAATTATAGGGACACGCTAAGAGCTAAGAGAAGACAAACTGCTTTTGAATAAAAAAAAGAAAAAGAAAGAAACAGAAAAGGTAGGCTGACTTGCTTTTCCAGATATCGAATATCACATCACATTCTGAAGTTACAGTGACTAAGGCAGTGTGGTATTGGCACAAACATATACACTTGTATCGGTAGGATAAAAGGGAAAGCCCTAAAACACCACTCTTGCTTTATGCCAAAGGTGGTGCTGCACAGCCATGGGGAAAACAATCTGGAAAAATCTGTAAAAGTTGAAAATATGCATAACAACAGCATGACATAGCAAGTCAACTCCATGGTATAAACCCAACAAAATGAATGTACGTGTTCATCAGGAAACATAAAAGAACATTCATAGTAGCATTATTCATAAAGGCCAAAAAAGCAGTAAATAACCTAAACATCCATCATCACTAGAACTGATAAATACTCTAAGCTATAGGACACACACACAGCAAAGGACACGAACAAAGTTCACCTACATCTGACAAGATAGATGGGTCTTACAAAAACATTGAGCAAAAGAAGCTAAACTACGATGTCTTGAGATGCACTCAGCAGTGGTAAACCTGTAAGGTAAGCAACGCAGTGGCCACCTGAAAGTCAGACACGGGTTGTGCTGAGCAGGCACCCAGGCGACTGTGCTGAGGAGGTGGTGGGCAGAGGGCGTCTTGTTCTGGCAATACGCTATTTCCTAAGTGACGGTTCCATGAGTGTTTACTTTGTGATAATTCATTGAGCAATACACTGAATGTTTTATGCATTTTCCTGTGTATATTTTACAAAGCAATATTTTTCTTTAGTTAAAAAAATAAAGTTGTGAAGGGAGCTGCTCAGAGCCCCCAAACATTGCAGCCCTTCAGTGATGCGCCCTTGTGGTCACCTTGGCTAGTGGAGCAATATCCTGGCTGTCCATGTGGAAGGCATGCCACCAAGCCTCACCCCTGCTGTGCCATCTGCCTCCCCTCTGCCCTGCCTCAGGGCAGAGCTGACAACTCACCTACGGCTTCCAGCATCCAGTCAAGAGAAGCAAGTATCCTGACAGCAGGCTTATACACTGCCCACAAAGGGGCCTGCCCTACCAACCTGCACCCGTGATCCACTCAGCAAGACTGGGCAGGATAAGTTCTGGGCCCAGGGCACCCCTCCCTCACTGTGGCCCAGGGGCAGAGGCCAGCGTTGGTCCTAGCCGGCAGAGTGTGTTTCTTCCAAAGGGCTTCCTTGATCACCTTCTTTCACAGTTTGGCCTTGATCATGGCTTCCTGGAGCCATCAAACATGGGAAGGGATCTGAATCCCAGTCTGCTTCCCAAGGGGTCTCAGCTCCCAGGTCAATGTGAATGACTGTGCTGGTGCGAGGGATCTCCCCAGCTCTGCCCAGCAGCATCCGAGCTCCACCTGCCCATAGTCCAAGCATCTGTCTCCGCATCTACCCCTTTACAGACATGATAAGCTTATGAATTAGGTACTGTTATCCTCATTGTATGTAAAAGAAACAATTTCAAAGAAATAATACAATTTGCCCATGACTACATAGCTAAAGAATAAGAATATAATTTCAATTATTAAGGATTATCTATTGAATACTTACTATGTGTCAGACACTGTTCTTTACGTGTGTTAATTTTACAATCCTCACAATAGCCCTATGAGATAGGTACTATTATTATTCCCATTTCACAGTTAAGAACATCAAGGCCCAGAGAGAGCTAAGCATTTTGGTCCAGGGGTTAAAATTAGTAAACAAAGGCACCAGGAATTGAACCAAGCCTGCCTAACCACAGTTGAGCCAGCAGGGGCCCCTCTCCTGCCTGGGGGGATCAGCCTTCATTTCTCAAGTAAATGCAGGTTCTCGTCTAGTATCAAGTCATTACAGCTAATTACCATTTTTAAGATGCCCTGGTCTGCACAAAAGGCACTAAACAAACAAAACAAGGTTGTTAAATGAATATTAAGAGATGGAACCTACACCACTGAGCCTCCTAACTTACATGATTTTTTGGTCTGCATAAACCATATTTCTGACCTAGTATTTGCTCTCAAAATTGTCAGTTTATTAAATACACAGTTTCAAAAGATTGTTTCTATTCTTTGATTGCAACTTTTATTGTATCTTGGAGGCAAATTATTTTTTCCTTATGAGACTGCCATTCCAGATGCAGAATGCAAGTCAGCAGGGAAATGAGATCTACCAGTTGCTGCTTTGATTTCCCTGCACAATCTCAAGCCAGCAGCCCACGGCTTTGGGCTCCTCTGGCAGCAGCTTATTAAAGGTACTCTACTTCGTATTTTGAGAAGACAAAGCACTAATCTTTTGGAACCGTTTACATGTTCTTAAAAACGGTCCGCAGAGTTCTGGTTTCATCCCAGACATCAGCACCCAGGCAGACATTCAGAGACACCCTGGGCTGCCCTCAGACACAGCAGGGGTCAAGGGTGCCAAATTGGTGCGTGGTCCCTACACCACAGGAGGTCGCCCCATCCTTCAGGCTCACCACCACCCTCTCCTGCCCCTCCACCCATGCACACAAGCTGCCACTTCTCCCAAAGTATCCTTCTCCGTTGATTTCGTTTGAATTCACTGGGTGATGGGGACCACCCACAGCATCTTCAGGAATATTCTATCAAATAATATTGGAAGAAACAGCCATGTCATTGGGCAGTCTCCCTCAATTCCTCCTCAGCCCTTGTCCATATGTTCTGAGCTGACAACCCACCTCTGCCAGATCTCTGACCTCGGAACCGGTGAGACATTTGGGTCCCGGGTTCAGAAGGCTCAGGTCCTCCCAGCTTTCTGCCCTGGGCTGTGAAAGCTTTTGCTCACTGGTTGTTTATTTTTCCTTGCCTTAGGATTTTCCTGGTCTTGGAGTGATTTCCATCATCATTAAGAATGACAACTTCCCTCTAGGGACACTTGCCACTCAAAGCGTGGCCCAGGCCAGCAGCACCCAGCCCCGCTTCCCAGGAAGCAGGAGGGCAGCGCAGACTTCCAGGCCTCATCCCAGGCCCGCTGACTTTCCCAGGATCCCCGGGGGGTTCGTCCTCACATGAAAATCTGAGAAGCTCTGTTGGAAACACAGAAATGTCTGTTCTAACACAAGTTTAATTTATTCTCTTTTTTAAATCCCCAACTGCAGGATGTTTTTATAAAATTAAATAAAACTCTTGGAAAAACATTTTCTTAATTTAAGTTCCACTGAATTTGGATAATTCAAAATAATACCTAAAAAGACTTTTCCTGCATTCACAGGGAAATTTAGTATTTCTGTATAATTTCTACATGGTATAACATGGTTCAGTCTAGATCTCTAATCCTTGACATATCTTCCCATACTAATTTATATACAAAGTCCACTGAGCCTCTAATTTTTTATCCTCACCTGAGGATATGCTTATTGATCTGAGAGAGAGATGGGAAGGGGGAGAGAGAGAGGGAGAGAAACATCTATGTGAGAAACATCGATCAGTTGCCTCACACTCGCCCCGATGGAGGACACAGCCCACAACCTACACACATGCCCTGACCAGGCATCGAACCTGCGACTTTTCGGTTTATGGGACAATGCTCCAGCCAACCAAGCCACACCCAACAGGACAAGTCTGTAATTTATTTTTAATTAAAAGTAACTTTTTCATTTTTTCACATTATAAAAGCAAAACATGTCTTTACAGAAAAATCAGAAAATATTCATAATTAAAATGAAAATCAAACTAATCAATAGAATAAATTTATAAAAACTAAATTTCCCAGTGATAACCACTGGAAAACACTGGACTACTTCCATATATGTAACATCACTATAAATAACAGATTACGAAATGCAATCACATCGTATGTACCGTTTTATTTATTATAAGCCCTTGTCCAATAAATATTAATCTATTTTTTTATTGGCTGAAGAATTTGATTATTTATTTACTTATATCAGCCAAAGTTTCATCAGGATACATCTCCAATTTTTCTGAAGGCATTATAAAAATAGGAGCTAAATGTTAGTTATCCTCTGGGATTGATTCAATTAATTTTTATAAGGCAGTATTATTCATTCATTTTATTAACCTGTATTCACCTCCAGCCCTTTGTGTTCAGTAACATGGTTAAGAAATAAATCTGTGGAGAAGGCGTGTGAATGTTTATGTAGATCTATGGATAAATAAAACTAAAATCAGAAACACGCAGTGACTAGGTGCCACCCTTTGATGGTCACTCATTGGGCTGGCCTGTGCTGACAGTGTTGATTTGCATCTAACAGATGAGTTATCCACGCATCCCTTCTCACCTCAGGCAAATCTTCACTCACTGTGACGTGCTAAGACCACCTGGAGACCAAAGTCATAAGTTTAAAAACGAAAAAACATACGGAGGTCAAGATTGATGTTACCATCTTATCCCGATGCTTTTTAATCAGTGTTAGCCTTTGCAAAGATACATACAAAATATAAGAAAATACAGCGAGGTGAGGGAGAAGACTGTGAGCAGCACTTGAACAACCCTACATTTTTCTGTGCCTGGCTGCAGCAGCCAACCGCGTGAGTGAAACGAAGGGCAAAGCTGTGGGACCTGTTCAGTGAGTGCCTTCCCTCATCTTTAAGGACAAAAGCGTTTTTCCACGTGAACCATATTTAGAATCCTTTGCTCAGCTGAGGTTTTCGATTTCGGTCACCAAAGGGAACTCTGGCTACCTTAGGGAAATGAAAATGAACTGTATTGTAAGAATACGGAACAGCAGCCAAAGAAAAAGCCGGACCTCCAGGCCTTGGGCAGCATGGTGATCCAGGGCCCCGGAGCCCAGGCAACAGCAGTGCTTCCAGCTATTACAACAGCACAAATGAGCATCAGGCTCACAGTCAGAGAGTGTCTGACTGGCCCCGCCTAGGCCCATGCCAATTCCTGGCCACTGGAGGGGGACCCTGATTGACGACCCAGCAACCTGCAGAAGTCTGACCAGGAAAGCGCTCTCATGAAATGAAGGGCAAACAGGTGTTTGTGCAAGTGAAACCACCAGCTGTCCGCAACAGCCACTACCTTCTGTCGGTGCTGTGGCTCCACGTTGGCTCTGGATGGCGGAGGAACCACCAGCACAGTCCAAGGTCAGACTGTACTGGTTAGAGGCAACAGTGGCTAAAAGCACTGACTGATCATTAGTTCATTCTGAGAATTGTGATGTCTGGGACAAGAATGAAGAGCGGGGGAGAGGGAGAATGGGGAAGAGGAGGAGAGGGAGGAGGAGAAGCAACAGCAGCAGCAGCAGCCCGTGACTGACTGATTCACAATAAATGGTTTCAGAGAAAGCAGGCCATTTTAGTTTAAGTAAACACATGATTAACCTTGATAACCAAAGTTTAAGAACTCTGTTAATGACTTTAGTCATCTTTCTTCCCTGCCAGCAGACAATGGTTGTAACATACGTGATATTAATGGAAACTTGTTTTGAGTTTGGAGCAGTGCTTATCAAACCTTAATGTCCATATAAATCACTCGGGGCTCTGGTTAAGAGGCAGATTCTGATTTGGCAGGTCCAGCGTGAGGCCTGAGGGTCAGCATTTCTAATCAGCTTAGGGGGATACTGATAAACAGCAAGGCAGCAGAGAGCTGAGCCTCCCCTACCTGCGGGCCAGGTGAGGCTGCGATTCTCCTCCCACGTCGCCCAGTCCCCACTCAGCTGCTGCACACCCGCCTCACCAGCACTTCCAGTTACAGGAGGCCACTACTTTCAGGCAACTCTTAGAATATGGTGGGGAAGGATACTGAAACTGCCCACTGAAATGACACTTGTGGATTTTATCCACACGAGTGCCTTGGACTGAATGTTTGTGTCCCCTCAAAATTCGTATGTTGGAATCCTAACTCCCAATATGATGGGAGTGAGAAGCAGGGCCTCTGGGAGGTGCTTAGGTCAAGAGGGCGGAGCCTCCTGAAGGGCCTCCGTGCCCTTGGGAAAGAGGCCGCCCGAGAACTCCACTGGGGCCAGTGAGTGCGCAGCGAGAAGACCGTTGCCCGTGACCCAGGAAGGAAGAAGGCTCTCGCAAGACACTGAATGTGCCAGTGCCTTGATCTGGAATTTCTCAGTCTCCAGATTTATGAGAAATAATGTTCTGTATTCTGTTATAGGAACCCAAGCAGACTAAGGCACCGACCGATCCCATTCCCCTGAGCACAGAAACCACACAAACAATGTATTTGTCCTCTGATCTGCGAGCAGACAACAAGAGGTCTATTGCACTCTGGAAATGTTGCTGGACTCAGAAATCTAATACAATGACTTACCACAGCCTTAAAATGGGGCATTGTTTGTCGTCAGAGTTGGGGGATTCATTTCTCAATCAAAAGAAACGGGGGGGACTCTGAAACAACTCTATTGTGTGCCTGCTGGACAGAGCCCAGGCCTTCCCCTCGCCCCCGGCAGGGACTGGCCACATCCTGTGAGCAGGGCCAACCCAGACCCTCTGGGTGCTGTGAGGTGTTTTTATCTTCACGTTGTCACAGACGCGCTGAGTGACGGAGCCTGGAGTGAATGGTCCATTCTCTCTTGAGGGACACAGAGTCAACAGTGTTCTCGTAAAGCACTTGGCCTTCCCTGCCTGCAGGGGAGGTGGGGGCACCACATGCCACCCTCTGGCATTTCGCTTCCCTTGGTGGACAGCGGCAGCTGGAGAGCCAGTGATAAGATAGAAGTAAAACAGAAACAGCAGTGTCAGGTCCTGGGGTGAAGCATTATTTTTAGAGACTGCAGGTAATTGAGTAGCTAACCCTTAGGAGAAAACAATTCTTCAATTTTTAAAATTGAGTTCTTGAGCTAAGGTTCTGAACTTAAGAAATAGAATAAAATTCCTGCAGTCAGGTCTAGGTTGGGTCTACAACAGGAAGAAAGGAGGGAGAAAACAGAAACTGCTTATGGGCAGTAAATGTTACAACGCGTTTGAAATAAATCCACAGGGTTTACAAAATCCTTCTCTGCTTCTTGACGGTCCTTGTCTGTTCTTTTTCACTCGAATACTGGGGAGTGGGAGGCTGACGAAAACATCGCGGTCAGCTGAAACGGTTCTCGCCCATATTTCCATTGACCATGATTTTTTTCCTGATAAATTCTCTTCCAGAGAAGTTTTCTGAATATTTTCTCAGAGCTGTGTTTGGCCATGACTATCTACTATTCCATGTCAATAGAGACCTTACACTTTTTCAAGAGGAGGATTTACTTTCATACAATCAGACATGAAGATCAGGCATTGAGAACACCCGGAAGAATGGGCCTTGTCCTGGAGAAGCCTACAGTCTACAGGAGACAAGAGCTAATAGCTTCTGTAGTAAAGCATAATGTTGGACATACAGACATGACATCAGATGTGGGTTCAAATCCCGCCTCTAACATTACTCACCATTTAATAGGTCATTTTGCTTAATCTCTGTGAATTTCAGTTTCTTCCTCTTTAAAATGGATATAATTCTTAGGGCCTAGAATGGTCATGAAAGTTAAATATTATGTATAAGAAGCACTAGCACAATATCAGCCTATTAAATATTTAGTGCAGGCTAGTAACCATTACCATCAGTATTGCAGCGCATGGAAACTCCTTACTCCAGTCTCTGCCTTCTACTCACTAATTGCTTTTCCTTCTGTTCATGTTTTTGTTCTGTTTATAAGAGCTGTTATAGACACTCACTTTAGCCAGATGAATGCCTGGTCTAAAATACATTCAGAGAGTAACAAACAGCATTCTGAATAGTGTGATACACTCTTGGCTTGTGTCACCTCTGGGACCTTCCTTGGTCCTGAATCTTAGAAGTGAACATAAACTTAGAAGTCTGGTAACTAACCCAGTTTACAGTAGAGCTGTTACCTGCCCCATCCTTGGCCACCAACAGGGACAGACAGGTGTCCATAGAGAGCAGAGGTGCAAGGAGCTGATATATCCAGTGGAGCACAAAGGAATAACCTCACGACCCCAGGCAGGCCCCTAGGCCTGTCCGAGGGGCAATAGCAAAACCCAGCCAGCTCGGGCCTTGGTGCTGGCCCTATCCTTTAGAAATAGCATTGGGAGAGGGACCTGCCAGGTAAGCCTCTCAATCCCTACCTGCAAAGATGCTCTGGTAGAAAGACTTTGAAGACGATCAAGGCAATAAGGAGGTAATCTCTTAGACAGCCAGGTCTTGACCTAGCTTCCTTGAGGTGCATGGCTGTCAAAAACCTAAAACCATCTCGCATACAAATGGTGGATTTGACTGACTGAAGGCAATGGTATAAAGGACACATTTTCCGTGTTTTTCCTGAAGACGAATTGCTGCCTAGGCAGAAGCATTTTAACTATTTTAATTATTACCAAACCCATTACAAAGCTCTTGGTGTCTGTGCATTTTACATGCCTTGTTTACCTAAGTCTTTTGGTTCGTTGGTCACTATGATCTCTCCTACAGTTACAGAGCTCTAATTTATATTTGACCTGACCAAAAACCACCAATACCTTCCAATCAGTGGAGGACTCTAAACTTCTCAGAGATATCCTAATAGAGCAACTAATAAAACCAGTGTCCATCCAGGTATTCCAATATAATTCACCAAAACAGACTGTTTGAAAGTATCTGATTTTCCCCTAATACATGGAAGATAAGTAACTTCTAATGTAACGTAAGACATCCCACTTCAGTCCCAGCATCAGAAAGTCGAGTCTACCACTGACACCATCAGAAGTTACCGGTGGAGCAACCTTTACTTCTGGCCACAGAGGAATGGAGAAGAGGAGAGAGGGAGACGGGGGTGGCGAAGGCTGGCCGAGCTTGGCCGTTCACCCAGGCATCCCAAGGCTTTGCTGAGGCTGCTTTGTAAAGCAAAGCAGTGCTCAGAATGAGTTTATCAATCTTTTATTGAGTCTCAGCAAATCAATAACCGTCTCTCAAAAAAGAAAGAAACATACAGAGGACAGAGCTTAGGGCTACTTTGATAAAACGGCACCAGAGGTCACTGACCAGAGGACACCGGCCCTTCCACGTTACCGCAGCGCTCTGTATTTGGCATCACACGAGTCCCAGGGCGCCTATCTGCACTAGACACAGGCTTTCCGGGGCCAGGTGCAGGGACACACAAGTGAAAGCCCGCCTTATCGCCGCTCCTGGCTTCCTATCTTCCGTGGATAAACCAGGGCTCCAGCCCCAGACTATCAGGCCAGTGCCCCTTCACATGCGCACGTTTGACAGGACAGCGGAGTCTGCATTCCTATCCCAAGTACAACTTCCTCTGAAGTAGATGGCGAGCTGCACCTCACAGGGGAGGGTGATATCAACCCTGAAATAATAGCCCTACGGCAGTCTGTATTTTCTCCCAACTCACACATTTTCAAAGGAGCCTTGACCATATCTCTTTGATGGAAAAGCTCTACAAACCAGAACGGAATCAAGCAGCCCAGAAAATGAGCCTCCCCTGACCCCAGGGTGGCAGAGCGCGCAGCTACAGAAGGAGTCGCATTCTTTGCTTAGTTAAGCATCGAAGAGAGGCCAACCCTTCCCGTCAGTGAAGGGAGACCTCGAGAGAGGATCTGAAAACTGACGGGAAATAAATCTATCTTTTATCCTTCCCTGCTGGGCCCACAAGCCCCTCCACATCTCCGCACTGGAAACAAATGAAAGAGTTTCTTGGGCAATCTCCTGGACAATTCAGCTCCTGCCCACGACAGACACGACGGATGGGTTTAGCTGTAGGCTCTGCGTTTTCTCTTCCCTTATAAACACATTTTCAAAATGCATTCATATACATCATCTCAGTGGATTCGCAGTCCAAGGGAGATAGCTAAGGACACATTATTATTTTTATTGTAACAGTGAGAAACAAATTCAAAGCTGTCCTGATAGGGCTGGGAGAACCCCCCTGACTCCTGGTTCTTTGTTCTTGCCATTGTTCCACACGGGTGTTGCAATTATGGCTCCGCATTTGGACTACCCTACTCTGTTCGTCACTGAACTAACCATCTGTGACAGTGGCTGTCTCCAGGGCAGGAGCTGGGTGGCTGAGGGACCTAGTGGGAGGGAAAGAGAGGGAGAGAAAAACTTTCCACTGGGTAGGCCCTTTTGGACTGTTTTGAATTTTAAACCATGTGAATTTATGGCCTATTCACAAATTTTAAGTTAAAAAAATGTTAAATAACTGTAGAACTTTATAGAACACTGAGGAAGCATGAAAAAGATGACTGTAGAAATTTACGGGAGGAAATATGAACATGTAAGACAATGGTTAAAGCATAAAAACAATACACACTAAACAAGAAAAATGTTCAGTTGCTTTAAGATTGCATGCACCCCACACCCACGTCACCTCCCCGGGGTTCCCCACCTCCCTAGTACCTCACCCAGAGGACAGCACTTGGAAAGTGGTATGGCCTGGGTTTTTTTGTTTGGTCTCTCTCTCTCCCTCCCTCTGTCCCTTTGTTAAGTATCAGCGTTTAGAACTCAGAGTAAATGTGATGTTTTAATAATTTAACAAAAGTTATTTTAACCAAGGACTATGTATAGCTTTTGAGCCTAAGAAACAAACTTTTTATGATCTTCGGTCCAGGGTGGTTGGTATATATCAGGCATGCGGTCAGTCACAAAGAGAAGCAAGCAGGGAATGACAGGGGAGGGGACCCGAGAGGAGAAAATGACAAACCAGGGCTACAGGGATTCCATCCTGCCCGCCACGTCTCACTATCGACAGGTGTTAAAGCAACAGGGTGACTCAAAGTCAAAAAGCAAGGCTGGATGCTCTTGGTCAGTTGCTTCAAGGAGATGGGAGAGGGCAGTGCTAGGGTTTCTGAGCTGTTGCCTTCGGGGATGGGAGCAGAGAGAACCATGGACTTCCGAGGGAAAGTTCTGAAACAAGCAGCAGTGTTTGAATCGCGGGCCATTTTTTACTTACGACAGATTCCTTGAGGTTGATCAGAAAAATACCCTGTATGTGTACTGCCTGGATTTCAAAATCATGGCACTTCAACAGCTCATTTGTCTTGGGGTAGAGAAGCAGCAGCTCCTGGAGACAGGGTTTGTGATTGTCCTCGGAACGCAGGACAGACATGAGCTGGCAACCCACCCTCTGCAATTTCATCAGCTTGCCCTGCCGCAGGCCTACCCCGTCAGCACTGCGCGAGGAGCAAAATCAATACAAATCACCTCCCTCGTTGCAGGAGGCCGACTCGAGACTGCTTCCTGGCTGGGGAGCAAGTATCTGTCAGCCAGGGTCAGGGAGGTCTCTGCTGCACTTATCTGAGAAATCTTCGACAGTGTAACAGGAACCTGATAAGGGTTTATGATGAAGAGACCAAGGCTCCAAGGCATTCATTCATTCTGCTTCAGGCGGCCTTAAGTACTAGCTCCGGGGTCATTACCAGGAGAGAAACAGCCCCTAGAGCAGCAGCAAAGCCACAGACCTCTGCCACAGGGTCCCTGTGTCAAGGAAGTCGAGCACTCAGCCACCAGGCAGTCTTTTGTTAAGATGCTAAAACCTCTCGAAGAGCCTGACATCGTCATAAGCGAGCGAACATCACAGAAGGGAGCTTCCCCCAGGATCAAGTCCAGACTCGGTAGCAAGGCGTGTAAATCCTTTATGATCTGGCCCTCATTCCTGCTCCAGCTTCATTTCCTGTCTTCTCCCAACACATTTAGTTTAGCTCCAGGCAGAGAAACTACTTGGATGGCTGTGCAAATCTGCTTTTCCAGATGCTGATGCCGCTGTGGGAATCCCTCTCCCACCCTCAACACTTGACATCACGTGGCAATGTCCACTCCTTCTTCAGCAGTCCACTTAGATCTCACCAACTCTCAGAAGTCCTCCTTGACCCAGTCTTCTCCCACCCCTACAATTCGAAGTGTGAGAGTTATGATGATTTGGGTTTGGTGAGACCAACAGACCAGAAGACAGCTGCCACCCGAGACAGTTTGTTCCTTGAAGTTCCCCACAGAAGAGGGCAGGTCTTGCCATGCAGGGCCACACGGGGGTGGTCAGGAGGCAGGGGGACTGAGAGAGAAGTGTGGGCGAGAGTCTTATTGGGGTTCTGATGGGAAGGGATGGTGAGCAGGCTTGGGACGGGCTGGTTTGTATGGTTTCAGTGGGCTTTGCGGAGCAGGGTCTGTTCCTAGTTGCCTGGCACCTGGCTCTGGAGCAATTGCACAGGGAAACAGTGGCCCAGGGCGTAAAAGCCAGATGGGGGCAGTAGCACATGTGGACTCTGGGCTGCTTGGTGTGCACACGTGAAACATTCACTTGCAGGTGAGCCCTTTACTACCCCTAGGAGTTGGCCGACCCTGGGAGGAGCAGCCCCTCCAGAGTCAGCAGGGCCCAAAGTGTCAAACTATAAGAAATGCCTGGTTACTACATTCTACCATTGCCAGAAGTGGCTAAGGGCTCCCTTCACTTACCCTGGGCCATTTGGAAAGAGTTTTCTTTTTTTATTGATTTGAAGAGAGATAGAGAGATAGAGAAGAGAAACATCGATTTTGTTGTTCCACTCATTTACGCATTAACTGGTTGATTCTTGTATGTGCCCTGACCGGGGATCAAATCCACAACCTTGTATCAGGATCACACTCTAACCAACTGAGCTACCTGGCCAGGGCCTTGACCAATATTTTAATTGACTACTTACCTCCTTGTTTAATACCACCTCCAGTCCCCAGACTATAAGCTCATCGACGATAGGGCTGTGTCTTTTTCATTGTCGAGAATGGCAACAAGGTCCACAGAGACCAGCTTGACAGGCTTCCCAGCCCAGCCCTTGGTTCTGACAGACTAGGTAACATCACCTGTGGGACTGAGCCTCCTGGACCACTTACAGCCCGTGGGGATGCACCGTGCCTTTCCCCAGGGGCCTTATTCACGACCCAGCACCATCGCGCCCGTCTTCTTTTGCGGGGAACCCACTTAGCACTGCTAAAAAAAAACTTCCTCCCTTGGGGTTCAGAAACCCAGGCTGGAGGCCAAAAGTCTGTTGTTTTCAGGTTCTTGATCTGTTTCTCCAAAACTAAGAAAGAAAACAAGCTAAAAAGGCAAAATCAAAAAATAAATTGTTATCCGTTTATTTTGTCCCCAAAGATAAAGCTGTTTGTAGAGCTCAATGTCAAAGGAACTTAGGCCATTTCCTGACAGAATTTCTGTATGAAACTTGTCAAATCAGTGAGTTTAATCCAAATTAGTGGGAGCTTCAGGAAAGGATTTCAGCCGGTCCTCAGGAGAGGGGCTTTGTCATGCACTTTGCCAAACGCATAGGATGTATGAAAAGGGGATGCAGGAAATTGGACTTTGTGGCCCAGCATTTTTTAATAACGAAAAAACAATGGAACCCTGATTTAATTAAAATTGTCCCCATATTCTTGCCTACCCTGTAATTTTTACGTTGCTGCCCAAAAGCTACTATGTAGTTACTTAAATAAGAGAAAGGAAAAAGAAGTATTTTTAATTTTAAAGGATAAGGAGAGGAAAGAAAAAATTCAGTGATTTTTCCATATCTTGAGTCCAAACCATGGCGGCCTGTGTGTTTCTTTAGCAGGTTTTTCTTAGAAGCAGCTAACAACAGCTTATCAATTTCTGTGAGCCCAAACTCTACAATGTAGCACATCCACCCATCCCCTTCGGTCAGAAGCACATTATCCCAAAGCTAGTGTTACTATTCTCTGCAGTGCAAGAGAGAGAGTAATTTTGTCTCGTTAGTAATTCGAGTACAAATTTCTTGTAATAAAAAAGTGCAATTGCCTGGTCCAGTTTCATGAGCATTTGCTCATGCCAATTCTCTTTGCTAAATGCACGTACCGTGCAGTGGGGAATGCGACAGGATGAGCCTCAGAACTGCAGAGTGGACCTTCAGTCAGTGGTTCTGTGTCCGATGGATCTCTGCTCCTCACCCAAGCAGGCCCTGTCCAGCTCTGCTCTCATGACTCCACAGCTTGCTGTGCAGTTCTCTATGGCCCTTCCAGAGATGCCTCCTGTTCAGGATGTCCAAACCTAAACTCATCTTTTTCCGCCACTTTCTATTCCAGTTTGGGTCATGCTGTTCACCCAG
>PVKM010002001.1:44293-69791 GCA_004027735.1 Carollia perspicillata | reverse complement strand
TCCTGCGAACCAGTGACTTTTTGCTTTTCGAGAGACTACGCTCAACCGACTGAGCCACACCTGCCAGGGCTCCTAGCACAATTTGCAGCACACACTGAAGACATTTGTTAAGTCACAGCACAGCTCCTGGCCTCACCACCCTGACATCCTTCCATTTAATTGGCTCTTTCCAGGGGCAAGCATGTCATTCGGGCCTTTGTACCAAAGCCGCATTTCCCCCGTGAGCTTCTGTCCATTTCACCTGGTGAACCGGCTCTGCTAGAGCTAGCTCAGCAGCGCGAGTCAGCGAAGGCTTCTCAACGGAGCACCTTCTCGTGACCCCACGACTCCCAACGTTTCCTAGTTTCTGTCGGAAGAAGAGTAAAGTGTATTTTAAAGATTAAAAAAAAAGCCCTGACTGGTGTAGCTCAGTGGATTGCACTCGGGCCTGGGAATCAAAGCATCACGGTTCAATTCCCAGTCAGGGCACATGCCTGGGTTGCAGGCCCATTCCCAGCAGGGGACACACGAGAGGCAACCATACGTTGATGTTTCTCTCCCTCTCTCCTTCCCTTCCCCTCTAAAGATAAATAAATAAAACCTTTAAAAAAAATTAAAAGATTTATTTTCAGGCACTCAAACGACCCTTGTTCTTTAATTCCAATGTCCTTGGTAGGCTGACAACAAAATCATTTTTAAAAAATTAAAATCCAGGAGAAAATCATCTGTAATGGAAGATGGCATTTGATATGCAGAACACTAAAAAACAAACACACCACTCAGTAACCATTCATGTCTTTCACCCTTTCGAAATCCATTTTTCTTTTTTTATTACAGTTACTTCATAAATGATAAGGAAATGAACACATTATAAGAAAGAGGAAATAGAATCAAAGAGATTATCTAATAATCCATTTTTGAAAATATGTATTTTATAGAGTTTATGAAATAGTTTTATTAGCTCATGTTACTTAAGGAGAAAGAATAATTTTACCTAAAGTTAGCAATCATATAGAATAAGAAAACACTTACTTGAAAGAGAACAAGCAATGATTCTACTGTCTTGGCATATTCCCCCAACTGCAAGGGCAGGTGGCCTCACATTTTGCACCGTGCGATTCTGTAGGACCCAGCCTGGAAAGCACCATTTAAAGCGTAACAGCCCATTGGGCCATGTGTCAGACTCTTTTATTCACCAACCATTTTTGGTTGAGTCTTTCTTGTCTGGACATGGTTCTGTTGGGTGTTGTGCATGAGCTCCAACCAATGTCAAGGAAGTACCACTTGACCCCTCTAACTTTTTGCTCAGGCTGCATAATCCCCTCCTAGCTTCCCTGCTGACACCAAGGAGTGAGCATCAACACGCAAGACTCTGCAGACACCTGCACAACCTCACGCTGGAGGTGCTGGGAGCTTGATGCCAAGTCGGATGAACTTGGACTAGTGGAAGATGGAAACAGAAGATGACGTCTTCCCCTGCCCCCTCCACTAAACTGAGAAGAGGTGGCTTTTCAGAGAACAGTCCTCCAGAGCCAGTGATCAGCCTCATCCTCTCTCTTCGTTGGCTCGTTGCTTGTGTTCTTCACTCCTGCTCCCTGAGGTTCTCGTCCTCTCGTAGAGCAGTGGAACATAGCATCGCTTCAGATTCTGTTTTCTGAGGAATTTAGATGAAGACAAACATTTTCATCAATACCTTTCTTTAGTTATCTTCTGTATAGTACTTTCAGCAAAGTACTTTCATAATAATATTTCATGGAAACTTTGAATATGAGGTGTTGAAAAGAAAGGAAATTAGAATAATTAAGTCATGCTCTTCACAAAGCACTCGTAAAAGCCCATTATGCAAGACAGATAACTTCAGGCTTTCAAAGTCATGGGTACCTAATCCAGGTAGCTTTCACTGGGCTTTAACACTAAGCCTTTCTTTTTAAGGGATTCAGTTGAGATCAACCAGCTTTGTATTTTAACAAGAATTTCCTCCCATTTCTTCTCATTGCTTTTTTCACATATTTTCTTCTCTGTCTCCTTCCTTTTTTTTTTGGTATTTTTTTCAAGGAACTTTGCATTCCTCTGTCTTATACTCAGTGTCTTAGACATAGTCTTGTCTTCAGAGTACTGTGTGGTGGCTATGGCCACAGGTGTAGAGACAGACTCCCTGGGTCCACGATTCCAGCTCTGTCTCTTATTTACGGCCTTTAGCAAGTTGCTGAATTTCCCCAGGCTTTTTCTCATCTGCAAAATTGGGATAAAAATAGTATCTACATCACTGAATTATATAAAGGATTAAATTAATAAACTCATTTACAGCAATGCCTAACAAGTGTTAAACATATAACCATAGATTTGTTGACTTCCTCTCTTTTGCTGCTATAATTCTTTGAAGATAGGGGAGAGTCACAAGGTGGAAGTCAGGAAGACATGGATTGAAATCTTGGGTTCACTCACTCAACACTGCAAGCCAAGTTCATGTCTTGGTCCTTTTGTGAATTTCCAAGTGGCCATAGTCCTTTATCTGAAACCCTTGGGTTAAGATGGGTTGAGAAATCCAAAATTTGATACATCGTAGAAATTCAGAAAGATACACATACAATGTATTTCAGTAACAGCACCTGTATAGGGGACTGGTACAGCACCTGGTAATTACACCAGACACATTAAGAGTCGTACTGAAAATCTTATATACATTGGAAGAAATTTGAAAATCGAAAAAAACTTAGTGGAATTAGATCAGGTTTCACCACAAAACAAACTCGCCATATGTTTTTAATATCTTTGTATTCCTGACTTGCCGAAAATGGACTGTGAAACTGAATGTCCAACAACCACCAGGACACAAGTTGCTCACTTGTGACATGTCTCACTTTGAAGAAAATTACTTCCTCCTGAAGGCTGCCTTTTCCTTCTTACATGTCCCACTCTGGAGGCAGGGTCATGGCACTGCATTTGTACTTACTACTGTCCCCTAGGAACTTCCTCTTTTCTTTACTCATGTCCTTCAACTATTCTATATATAAATATTTATTAAGTACATCTACCAGGTACATAGTAATCAAAAGAGGAGCAGGAGTTCATAAGACATGATTTACTGTGTAGGAAACAATCATATAAAAATGTTGAAAGAATTAAAACATTCTATGTAGATGTCCTGCTAGAAATAGGTGGCTGTTTTATATGTTTCCCCGTCTCTACTGTATACTTAGACTAAACCTTTTGAGACATGGGATGGTCTTACTCATAAATAAGCACAAATAACTGTCACAAAACTGCAGACAGTTCTTTCTTTTAAAGTGCTAATAAATTCTCAAGCAAAGTTTCCAATTAAGATGTCTCTAGGGTTCAATGTTTTAAAAAATAAAAAATATTACCTGTTAAATTACTCGCTAAAACTTACTTTTCAATTGTCATGAGTCTGAAGTGTGAGTCCAAAGTTAGATTTTACTGACAATGGGAAATCCTTTACATTGATGCACCCACTAAAAAGACAGAGGGTTCCTATCATTTGTACCTGCTCAGAGCCCAATTTCTCTCCAGAGATATTTTTTCATTATCTTATGATACAACATATTTCATTAATATTTTAAAGACAAAGATAAAGCTCCAGTTCACTCACACAAAGCATCAGTCAAATCCATTACTTGGTCTCTATTAGACACCATGACTGCTTTGTGAGGCTATATTATTCAGCCCTCAGCTCTCTGCTCGGTTATCTGAGGTGCTAAAATCTGTCCTTTGGATCTCATTTTTATTTTTGCATCAATAAACATTTACTTTTGGGTGAGCTTCTTACCTCAGAGGTGTTCAATATGTGTTCTATGATCGTTGCCCTTAGTTGTTAGTTGTTGAGCACACTGCCCTGTCCCACGGTGCCCCCTCGGGGCTAGGCCCGCCTCACAGCTGGGCAGTGTGTCTCCCAGTGTAGCCTGATCTGTCTCACTCCCTCACCTGACACAACTCAAATCACCTTTGAAACCCCAAGCTGGTGTCACTATTGAAATAGAAAAGATGTGTTATCTTTTCAATACTCTTTTTGCCAGTTTCTTCTCCCATGAACCAGCATGAACCAGCTTAAACCAGTGAAGTTTGTTACACAGAGTAAATAGAAATGGAACAGTCATCCACAAGAAGCAGCTCAATTCCAGTTCAATGGAAAAATCAACCCTGCGATTGTAACATTTTTTTTCAAGCCTTTCCTTCTGAAACCCCACAGTGGGGGTGTAGGGAGCCAGAGTTCACAGACACATACTGTACATTTATCTTGTTTAGAACCGTCACATCAAGGTGATGTCTGGAGCACGTGTTTCATCAGGCAAATTATAAGCTTATCAAAAGGAGGATATATAAGAGAGACAGTAGCACAAAGCTCACTATAATGGGTGAACGGCACCCGAGTAATCATCTCTATTCTTTGCACTGATTTCTGACAACATCCTACTCAGCGACAGCTGCTTTATCACTGCCTTTAATGAACATAAACCAGAAAATCTTGCATGATTCAGTGAGAGGATTCTGAAGCCTCTGCGTCTGTCTGAGGACGTCTGCTTTGCTGAACAATTCTGTGGCCCAAGGATTTTTTAAGTAACAGGTGCACTATTATGCACACGAACAACTGGCTGAGTGAGGAGCGCTGTAACTCAGTGCCCATCGCCTGATGAAAACGACATAAAGAAATTAACTTCCTTAAGGAAGGAAAAATAGAGAATGTTTAACTTGTCCAAATGCATTTAAGCTAATGCTGTAGGGAGGCCATTTGGGATTCAGAACGAACATTTGTTGTTTCATTTCAATCTGCTTTCTACTAGCCATCCTTTATGCTCACAAACAGAACCACCATGGGCAACACAGCTTTTCCCTTGGCAGACTTGTGCTGTTTCTGAGTTTATACGTACTGGGAGTGTATAAAATACGGATTGAGTTAAAATTGGGCCCCGAGGAACAGTCCATTCAGTCAAAAGGAAGATAAAGCAAAGCTTTCTCCTATAGAGAACTTACCACAGGCACAATTAGAACAAATTCAAACCTCGACTTAAAATCTGATCGTGGTTAGGTTACCAGTTCCTGGCTGTTTGAGTGCATCTCCATGTCTCTGAACTTGGACTACTGAAACTAGAAGCTGGGATGGCCAAAGACTTCCTTCGCGTGTGTCTTTTGAGAATTTGAAGAGACATGCAGGAATAGAACACTGAGACTTTTAAGAGGACAAAGAATGTGGAATAACAATCAGGGCACTGATCATTAATATGCAAAATGTGAGATATTAAGATGTAAAGCCTTGTGACAACCTAGATGTCTAGGGTTAAGACCCACGGCATTCCACGTGAGGGCAGACTCATGGCCCTGGGCTCACTAGCCATGGTAATAGCCATCATATCTACCAGTTATCACAAAGATTTGTAAGATTGGAATGGGACAATGCAGAAAATGTTAAGGAAATAATATTGTGTATATACTTATATAGTGAAGTTGATGTTGGCTCATTCGACACTAACACTATATTGAGGAGTAAAGTTGTCATTGATGATGAAATATCTCTTAAATGTAGTCCTTCTCTGAGAAGACAGCCATTGCATATTTAAGAAATGTCACCCTCTGAGCTCACTCTTGCAATATCCCCTCTGAGTCCCCTCTCTACGGGCTAACACGTCAAGTATTTTCAAGTTCCAACCAGTTGTACTTCTAATCTCCTCGTTCTCCTTCTTTAAATACTCATAAAGATTTTGCAATGTCAATTCCAGCTGCTTAGCTTAGAACTGAGGTAAGGTAGAGCATGAAAGTTTCACCAACCAAGGGAAAATAACATGCCTACATATAAGAAACTCATTACTAGGCTGCAAACAACTCTAGCAAAGCCTTCTCTGCCTGAAGTTCTGGTTACTTTTTAACCTGCTAACTCATCCTCCTTACACTACATTAGCTATTTCTTCCTTATTTCTCCAGTCAACTCAATCTGCCATCACAGCACTTTAATTTATTATTTCTAAGACTGCCTTCCACTCCAAGTCACAAAGCAACATGCAGGTCTTTTTACCTTTGGTCAGTGCCATTGGTTAAAGGGGTTGGCATGAAATAGTCACTGTTTGTTGAGTGATTGGACCCACTGCCCACCATTAACTTCTGCTGCTCACAACATAGAAGAATTCCTATGGATTCAAATAATATCTTCATTTCAATCTTGCTCTTTTCTCATTGAATTCCTCACATCCAAGTAAGACTCACTTGAGTCTTGAGTCTTTGTATAATCTTGTATCATAGATTTTTCCATAATGGCATATTAAATTAATGGATAAAATGGCTGCAATCCCCTGACCCTTGCTTTCCCAATTTAATTTAGTTAAATTCTTAGAAAAGCTTATTCTGTCCTTCCTTTTATCATCATTTATGCTTCGATCATATTTTCAAACTTTTCATGGTATACTGATTCTGTTAACAGCCTTGCCTTAGAGCCTCCAATCCCTTGCCTAGATGGTCTATTTCACCATGAACCTTGCAACCTCCTCTGCTCCCAAGTTACTTTTTCCCTTTTCCAAATAGGACAATATGACATGAATACACAGTATAACTGCATTTCTTTGTCGGACAATGTTACAACATGGGACATTGGAAAGAATATTGACCTTGCATTTAGAAGACATAATTGTATTTCTTTTCATAGGATTGGCTACATAATTTTTAGAACTCAGTGCAAAATGAAAGTGAAAATGTTTTGAGCCTTTGATCAAAGCACATGCACACAAAAGCTATTTTCTTTCTCCTGTGGCTTCTTTCTCCACCTGTCCAGATATTTTTTATTTGCTAATAGATCTGACGGTGTAGACCCAGGTAAGCTGCATTTCTTAGGTGTGAGGTCACTCTCAGAGTAAGAGCCATCGTACAGATAGCCCAGTTCCTCAATTTAGCACTGTGCACACGTGGAATCCTGACCCTCCCCAATACTTGTTCCCAGACCCCTGCCAGCAGTCAGGGGCTGTCGTAGACATTGGGTGGGAGCAGGGGAGGGGGAAGCTGAGAATCAATGCTGGACAGGAGAGGAAGGAGAGGAAGGAGGAGGCGGAAAGCAGGATCCACATGAGCAGAGGCTTCCCCTGAAATTCTCCCTAGTCCTGTTCGACTTCACTTACAAAACATAGTTTCAAATACAAAATGATTAAGGGCTTCAAGGTGGTACCCACAGAGCAGTTAACCTCAAACAGGGAGCCCCTTTCTGACCAGACGCCCTGGGGGGTTGAAGCAGTTGTACACATTTAACCTTGACTCCTCATCTTCAGAACTCATTATCTACTCAGGAGAAGGTACTCCCTGACTCTCCGTCTATATACCAAATAATGTTAGTAATTTGCTGTATTGATTGTGAATTATCAATCAAAATAAGGGCTTAATGTGCCAGTGGTTTGGGGCCCAGCCTCTCATACTTGACCTCCTGAGTTCAGATCCCAACTCCATTTCGTGCTAACTAAGAAAAGTTGGGCCCACAACACTTGACATTTACCTTCAATGACAGACTTCAGTCTGTACTGTGGGGTAGCATTAATTATACAAATGCTTAGGTGCTATTTAGATAAGTGCATTCGACAAAATGGTCAGCCAACACATTATCATGAAAGTACAGTCCACAAGTCAGCTAGCTTTCCTTCGGAAAAGGTGTATTTTCTTGGTGGCTGGTACAAACTTTCCAATTATTCCCATCTGTTAAAAATAGTTTATCATTTGATGACTACTATTTTACATGTAAATATATGGATTTTTAAACATTATTAAAAATAATGACATGTTAATCAGCATGATAAATATTAGAAATGGATTTTTTGGGTGAAATGAAATGCATTCAGGATAGTTGGACTCCCTGAAATAATTTTAAAATGCTCCCCACCGTCGATGGTCAGGATGTAAAAACCCAGGCAAACTACACTCTTAGGAATGATACATTAGGCTAAATTCCTCAGCCATCTGGTGTCCGGTACACTCTGGAGTTTCAAGCTGTATGTGCGACAGAATTGTTTCAGTGCAGTCTGGGCATTTCTTCAGGAAACTTCCTGCAAAGTGATGGTTGAAATACACAAAAGGAAAGAGAATTGGGGAAGGGCCAACAGTACAGATCATATATGAAATGACTTTTTGTGCATATGAATACATGTTAAGTTAATATGTGACATACATGGTACCAAAATTTGATCTAAAATTTGTGCATGGCTTTTCAGGGGCAGCCACGGCAAAGTATCACAGGATAAGTGCCTTAAACAACAGGAATTTATTTCCTCATACTTCTGGAGGTGAGAAGCATGAGACCAAGGTGTACGCAGAGTTGGTTTCTTCTGAGGCCTCTCACCTTGGCTTGTAGATGGCTGTCTTCTACTGGGCTCTCACATTTTCTGCCTGCACGTGTCTGTGTTCAAGCTTTTTCTTCTTATAAGGACACCAGTCAAGTTCAATTAGGTCCCACACTAATGACCTCATTTTAATCGCATTTTCTCTTTAAAGCCCCAATCTCAAAAAGCAGTGATATTATTGGGTACTAAAGGCTGGGACTTCCGCATACAAATTTGGGGGGACACGACTCAGCCCATAAGAACTTGTTTTTGTCATGCACTGTTAGGAAGTTTTGGAGGGTAAGTAACTTTTAGAACCTTCCATTTTTTGGCCATTACTGTTATTTACCAAGCAGAACCTAAGAGCCATGTACATATAAATTTTCCTGGGTCAGTTCACAGTCTGTCTCTGGGCCTCCATTTCTAATTCACAAGGTTGTTTTAATGATTAAATATGTTAAAGAATATGAAGCGTTTAAAACAAATACCTTGTGAATAGTAAATGTTTGTCATTATTAATGCTATCCTTTATTAAATCAAGGATGCAATGAATGAAAGAAATAATGAATGAATTAATTAATTAATCAATAGAACTATTTTTACTCATTTACAGAAGTCAGTTAAAATCAAGCAAGAGTCAAAGAACTTGTATAACTGAGGTACCCAGAGTCAAAACTCAATTTTCTTTTTCTTCCCTATGTTATATGACTCCTTTGAAGAGCCAGGTTTTCAAATGTCCACCAAAGTGTGATTTCCACCCAATCATTGGCTAAGACATTTTCTTATCATAAATGTATTCGAATGACCAAATTTCAATTACAAAGATCTCTGCATACATGGTTGATTTTAATTTAGTTTGAAGTATTGTTCAACTAAACTACATATTTAATAAATACTAATTGGGCCAAGCATGTTGTTGTTAAAAGAATATCACATAACTGACACTGAAAAGAATTTATGGTGAACTAGTTTATATCAATTTGATCATACCCATCTATTAGGTTCTGTATCTTAGTTGGTGCCAGTAATTACAGATTAGCTACTCCACCACATGACCTATGACCAAGCTTCCAAGAAGGAAAATCTCAGACCATAGTCTACAAAACATCTAGGCATATTTTAGCAGGCATGAATAAATAGTCATATGATTTCTTCTCAGCTCAGTCAAGCCCCAGGCTTCTGCTCTCTTCACAGATCCCAAAATACCTTGCATGGAGGGATCACCTAAGTCAACTGCGGAATTAAGCTAATCTACTCTCAGGCATCTAAGACATTTCCACACCTGGACCAGGACACAGATTCCTTCAGTGGTCAAGGCCTGAGGCCAATTCCCAAGGGTAAAGGGTAAAGGGTGCTAGATTCTATACCCTCCCTGTTCATGAAAAGATGGGTCATTTCTCTAAGATACTGCTGTCAATCCACATAATTTTAAGACCACCAATTTTGGTTATGTTGCTTTTTTCTAACACTCATTGTGTTGATTATTAAAGGGGTTGAACTGAGGTACATGAATTCCAAATATTTCCTTGAGAGTGGCCACTTCTGTGTGGTCATTCTGATTAATGGGAAAGGGTCTGGACTGGATGTAAATGCAAGACAAGGAAAACTAACCCTGGGATGCAAGCTGACACCAGTACACATTTTTATCACGTGCTCCATACTAAAGTGGTTGAAAATAAACTAAAAAAAAAATGATAATGGCATTGAACCTTGCTTATTTTTAATTTACTCTTCTGTAAATAAAAAAGTAAAAATAGTCCTATTGATTGAATCACTCATTCATTTCTTTTATTCACTTCCTCATTGATTCAATTATGGATTATATTGACAATGCAAAACACTTACATATATATGTAAGCTTACATATATATGTAAACGAGAGACAAAGAGAGTTACCTTTCTTTTGAGAGAAATTTTGTGTCTTTCAAGTATATGATATACTTTCATATGCTATGAATGGAACAATCTGTTAGTGAGTATCTTCTGGAAGATAAATCATTCATAATAGTTGCATTTTTGCTTTTTCTAGAAAGGTCATTTCTATGAATTTTCTGTAGGCCAACTGATAACATGGCGGATGTTATGTCTGTAACATACACGTGTGTCAGTGTGTACGCTGGGTTTTATTAATAGAAATGACATCATCTATTGCAATTATTATTTTCTCAACTTCATTGGTCTGTAGAACTCTAGGCTTCAAGGTATGTACTCCCTACACACAAAATATATTTCAAGATCTAGAATAAAATAATCACCCCGAAGATCTATTTCTTAATTATAAGATTTTAGATAGTATGTGCTAGATATGAGGTATTATTTAGTATAATATTTAGATACTCTTAGATGCTTATATACTGACCAAGGGTTTAAAAAGGCATTTGACTTGAATTTAAAGAGTCCATTTAACAATGAGCACTTGCATAAGTCCTTCTGTTATATAACAAACATTCAAGGCCTCCCACTCTTGTAGGAGGAATGCATTACAGATATATGAAGAGTATTCTAAGAACAAAGGAGGCGCTGATGATGCATGGCTCTCTGGTACCTTCTTGAAATATCACAAAAAAACTTTCTTATTATTACCAGTGAAGGAATAGGATGACTCAAGTTATGTAAGTATAGAGCCCCCTTCGATCTGGACTATTTTAGATAAATGCTTGTATGCCTTAAAGGGCCCAGCACGTATTAAGAATGAAAGATTTTCATTTGATGATTTGATTATGACAGTATTGAATTCTAATCTCAGTCCACAGGGCTTCTAGATAGACATGAAAATTTCAAAGAGGAAAGGGGAACAGGTGTGACCGTACAGGCAAGTTGGTCACTATAGCTATCGGCGATTATATTACACACTCATTTTCCTTGTATCTAATCTGAATACAAATTGTGGAACCATTAAATGGAGGAGCCCAAAAGAATGCTTGAAGTCATCTAGGCTAGTGTTTTATTGTTTGTCTTTTGTGTTTTTTAGCAGTGAAAATCGTTTAACTGAAGTGAAAAAAAAAGAGTATTTAATATATATGTCATTACTCTGGTAGCTTTCAGAGTACTGCTTGGAAGGGAAGATCTAGAGGAAGATACTCCACCTCATAGCCATGATGAGAACTGTAACTCAGGTAGTTAGGGTAAAAAAGAGAGCATACATTTGATAGATATTTAGAACATAGACTCAACATGCAGGGGTAATGGAAAGAAGGATGTCTAGTTTGATTCCTAGGCTTCCAGATTCAACCCCTGGACATGATACAAAAGTGGATGTCTAGAAAAAGGAGATCTGTTTGGAAGAACAGTATTTGGATGTAAGATAAGTTGTACGGGATCTGGTAGAAGTAACTCCTGCTTGAGTGTGGTTGGTAGGGTAGTATTGTAATAATTTATAGTTTTAATTTGAACATTTCACCTAAAATATCATATGGTATGTTTGAGTGTGATGCTGTTATGTTACAGAATTATAAGCATATGTTTTTGTAATAAAATATTTTGTAATAAAAAAGTTGCATTATTTGTGTCTGTCCTGGTATTTATTTGTGTTGATTTTGAGATGTGTAGTGATGGTATAAAAGGGCGATCTTAACACACCCACACACACACCTTCTTCTCTCTTATGTGTGGATACCCAGTTATTTGACCTGTGGAAAATCCCTTGTTATGAAGAACTGTCCAATGGAAAGATTAAAAATCTCCAAATCAATTTTACCTCTCAACTAAATCTCTTTGAACATGTAGTCGTGTCTCCAACACATGTCCACAGATGTATGACCCCAGAAAATTGGGGGTCATGATTGATTAACATGCTTTCCTCTTGTATGTGTTCTAACTATTCTCATTTTCCTCATTTCCAGTAATAAACCTGAGCTTTTTTCAAACTCCTTAGGGCAGACCGAAGTCTACTCCTTAGCTGACCTAACAGGCTCCTTCGCTAGCACCTAGAGAACCAGTCATCACACACCCATCTTACCTCATGTCCAAATGGGCACTCATCATTTTGAGTAAGAGCTCCAAATTCTCCAAAAACCATGAAAATAGACTGGTTGATATGTTTTTCTTTTGGAACCATCAAAGTAGGGAACTCTATTCACGCTATTTGATGAACAAGGCTATAACCTCTGATCCCTTGTTCAAGGTACACGCTCTGCAGTGTGGAAGAGCACTGCACAGGCATCACTGAACAAGAAGAGATTACTGGTTAGGCTCCTGGAGTTGGCTGGATCACTAGGATGTTACTCTCTGCCTCTCATACAATCATGGCAATTTTTGGTAAAAACAATTCTTTTGTGTTCTTCTATTTAAATATAAAGGGATCAGAATTGTTGCTTTTGTCAACTTTTATTACTCATGACCAGAAAAAGATTATCATCTATAACTGCCTGAAGAAAAAACATTAGATACTAAGCTCTGAAGAATGAAAATATTGAAGAAAAATTAGTACAGGGAGAGAAAGCTGTGCTTAGAGATTTTTTTTAATGGCCACAGAAAAAGGATGGTGTGCAGAAGACTAGGAGAAATAAAGGTCTGAAACTCAGGAAGGATCTTGGCCTAAGCTATAGATTGTTCTTCATCAATGTATACATAGATATAAAATTTTAAAAAAAGACAGGATCACCCAAAGATGCAGGGTAAGGTCTGGAAAGAAAAAAGCCCAAGATAAAACCTTGAATACCATTTAAAGAGTGGAAGAAGAAGACCGTCAGAGGAAGGAAACAAGGAAGAAGTGGAAAGAGGAGGAAGGGAACTAAAAAGAAATAGTATTATGAAAACTAAAAGAGAGTTTCAAGATCTAGAGAAGTCATATAGGACAAAAACAAAAAATTACCCATTGAGTTTGTCATTTGGAGATTCACAAGTTGGCCTTGTCTGTGTAGTGTTAATGGAACAGTGCAGCCAGGATTATGATTGGAAGCCTTGTAGAGTGATCAGTATGTGAGCAAATGAAGAGAAACTAGAGCTTTCCCACTAGGAAACAACATTGCCTCTCACCATTCTTTTTCCACATTATATTGGAAGTTCTAGAAAATGCAATAGGACAAACAAAGGAAACAAAAGATATACAGATTAGGAAAGTAGTAATAAAGTTTTTTTTGTGCACAAATGACAGAATCATCTGCATAGAAAATCTGAAGGAATTGACAGAGAAACTTCTAGAACTAATAAGCAATTGTAGCAAAGTTTTTGGGTGCCAGGTTATTATTTTTAAAAAGTCAACCACTTTGTTATTTATCAGCCAAAAACAGGTGGAATCTGAAATTAAAAAGTCAATACAATTTACATTAACACCAAAAAATATATTCTTAATTATAAATCTGACAAAATATGTACAAGATCCACATGAAGAAAACTGTAATATTTAATGAATAAAATTAAAAAGAATGAAATAAATGTAGAGATATTCCATGTTCATAGTCAGGAAAATTCATTATCTTCAAGATGTCAGTTCTTCCCAACTTGATCTGTAGATTCAATATGATATCAGCCAAAATTTTACAAAGTTACTGAGTGAATATCAACAAACTGATTCTACAGTTTTATGGAAAGGCAAAAAACTCAGTATAACTAATAATATTAAAGGAGAACAAAGTTGGAGAATTGACACTACTCAAGGCTGTGACTTAACACCAAGCCACAGTAATCAAGACAGTGTGATATTGACAAAAAAAAAAAAAACAGACAAATAGATCAATGGAACAAAATAGAGAGCCCAGAAATAGAGCCAGATATAGGCAATTGATCTTTGACAAAGAAACAAAAGCAATACAATGGAGCAGTGATAGTGATTTCCACAAATGATGCTGAAAAACTGAAAATCCACATGCAAAAGAAAAAACCGACATAAACTTTTTGCCCTTCACAAAATTCCACTCAAATTGGACCACGAGTCAAAACATTAAATCCAAAACTGTCCTAGAACATAACATGGAAGAAAACCTAGATGCCCTTGTATGTGGTGATGATATTTCTAGATACAGCACATAGACTAGGAGAAAATATTTATAAAAGATACATCTGATAAAGAACTGTTATCCAAAATATAAAAATAACTCTTAAAACTCAAGAATAAGAAAATAAACAAGACAATTTAAAAAACCTAACACCAATTAGAATGGCCAAAATCCAGTAAGCAGACAGCACCAAATGCTGGCAAGGATATGAAGCAAAAGAAATTTCATTCATTGCTGGTGGAAAACAGCAATTGAGCTCATTGGTATTTACTCAGAGGAGTCAAAAAACTTTGTCCAAATAAAAACTTGTACACAGACGTTTATAGCCGCTTTGCTCGTAAAATTGTACATTCATATCAAATATATTTTATCTAAATATTTATATGATTGAGTTTTAATTCATTTGATTTTAGGGGATTTCTTTAAATATAGTAGGCTTGATTTTTAATCCTGAACATTAGTAACATTAAAGTACACTTGAAAAATTTATAACAAGAATAAAATCAAAGATCATCAACTTTATTCACTACCATGAATCTGATGTACTTGGTGAATAAAAACAGAGAAATCACATCTCAGTAACCAAGAGTCATTCTTTGTTAATGCAACACACTTTTGCTCTTTTGGCATTATTATAATGAAGAACAGTGTTTTACAAAAGCAAGTCAAGCAAATACATTAAATCATGACCTCTTCCTTTGCACTACTCTAGTTTAAGTGCCCTGAAATGAACTTTTTAGTTAATTAGCATTCTTCCGTTTGTCACGTTATGTAATTACTCTTTCCAATTTAATTGAAGCATTACATCTGAGGTGCTAGGAGCTGGGGAGCAGACCCACCTGATGAATGAAGTTCACAGGGAATGATGCAGAGAGCTGCATTCAGGAGTCAAAGGAGCAGCCTGCGGGGAGGTGTGAAGTGAAGTAATGGGAATCATTAACATCTCTTGCTCCAATAATTGTATTGGAAGGATGGATTTCAAATATCCATTACTGTAAGTGGTCTTTATTCCATCATTAAGCAAACTGCAGATTTGGCACAAACTTTTGCATATGCTTAGCACAAACAGATCATGTTGTCCATGTACGCCCTTGGGAGTGATGGTTCTAAGACATTTTCCCGGCATTTCACGTCCGAGAGACTCTTGTGTCTGATGCTAGAGGCAGGGATGGGCTGATAACTGAGTGAAGTCTAAAGAGCACTGCTACTCCTCAGGAGAGGAGAAATTCAGTTTTCACTTCAGATATTAAACCTCAAGGTCTGTTCATTCAAGAATAATTCGTCCCTGAGAAAATTGCTCTGTAAAATCGAAGCTCCTATTAGTCTGAAAACTTCAGCTTAGTACTTCATAAAAAATACGGCATACTTGCTTGTGTATAACCAACATGGGTTATACATGGGTGTTTTTCTCACATTTTAATATTTCTGAAATTGGAATGCCTCTTAACAGTTTCCTTTCCTGCCCCTTCCCACCATGTTGTTAGAAGTCTGGTATGTGTTTAAAATGGATTAAATTTTAGAGATAAAGGAATGTGGTACCTCGACTACGGGGAGCTGATGTGATGAACTGGTGACTGTGTTTTTGTCCTTATACGCTTTCCTACATGTTAGATAAAGTACCAGCTGCTTTCTCATGTCTGACCTCATAGAGTGTTCCCCTCAAATGAATGATTGCTTGTTATTAACCTCATCCACTATTTGTATATCGATACACTCAATTGACACCTGTTTGAGCACATGCAATATAAATAATAATAATAGTAGTAATAATAATAGCAATGATAAAACGCAAATTTACTGAATATTCATTTGTGTCAACCAGATTCAAACCTGTATCAACATGTGGGCTCTGAGGCCACGCTACCTTTGGAAATCAAATTGAAATGAGACTGGATAGCTGCTCTGGCTGAGATATTCACCACTAAAATAGTATCTGCTAATCTGTTCTGGTACACACTATGCCCCAAGGAAAATTCCAGAGACCATCAATTTTGGGGCCATGACCTTGCCTCTTATTAGTCAATAAGATGTACTGATGCACCCGAACACAGGATGCAACAATACACCCCTCTAAGTCAGGGTCCTATCTATAAAATACTCCCATGGCTGTGTGTTCTAGTTAGGGTGGTTGGTTTTCTAAACACAGCATAAGTTCTGCTTTCCTTTTGAGAATATCACAGTGCTGTAAAAAAATAGCTTCACTCTAGGTTTTGGGTTTGTCTTTTGTTTGTTTATTTGTTTGTTTTTGCTAGAAAGTATAACCTCAACTCTTGGATAGCAAATCATCATAAAATCTCATTATAAAGAATAGTGTTGATGTACATTTTCTAAAACATAAGCAGTTTGCTCATTACCAAAAAACATCATAAATTTTAACCTTCGATGATCCAGAGTTAAGGAACTACATAAATGGACCCAATATCGTGTATTGAACTCTATTTAGCTATCAAGGCTTTGGCTTACATGAAAGGGTATATGCATGGCAGACAGATATGTTAAAAAGTCGACTGCTACATCACATTATCCTCCTTGAGGGATCGATATAAGAGATGTGGCCAAGCACTAGGACAACCTTACAGACAAAAATTTATAGAAAGCTATGAGTCCCTTAACGTGCCTATGTCCCCTTTGAGCGCTGGCTCTGAGCAAGCTTGGAGCTGATTTGTAAACTACCTCTAGTGCCGATACAGAATTTCGGGTGTGCATTTCTGTGCACTTACTTGGCCTCTCCTTACTTCTTTGTCCTCGTTTTTTCATCATTCCACATAATTTACTTGCCTATCTTTGTCCTATAATATTGCCTGTATTTATATAAGTAACTCAGCTTAGTTTAGAAGTTTATAAAATGAATGATTTAAAAATTAATGTCTGAGTAACTCCACAGTAGAGAATCCTGACAAAGATTACCTTCAGCCAGGTGACTGAGATAACTTCATCAGTGACAAATCCTGTTAATAGTGTGTTCCCTTCATATGATGTGAGGAAAATGGCATGTTACCTCTCTGGTATTCCTCCCCTAAACCCATTACCCCAATATAATCATGAAAGAATATCAGACAAATCTCAATGGAGGAACATTCTACAAAACACCTGACTACTCCCCCATAAACCTTTAAGGACATCAAAAACAAGAGAAGTCCAAGAAATGTTCACAGACACAAGGAACCTAAAGAGACTTGGTGGCTAAATGTATGAAGTGTCTTGAACAGAATTCTACAACAGAAAAAGGACAATAAGTACAAACTAAGGAAATTTGAATAAAATAGAGACTTTAGTAAATAATATTTAGTAGTAGTTTATTAATGATGACAAATACTATTCTCATTTAAGATGACAACAAAAGGGGAAACTGTGGCATATATGGTAATTATTTTTACAACTTTCTAATAAACTAAAACTATTCTAAAATTTAAAGTTCATAAAAATTGGAAAAGACACAAAAATGTGGACTGATTGAGATGCTGTGTGTGATCGTGGTTTCACACATTATGAAGTATTGAAGCAAACAATGTATTACTTCCTGTGCATCTGTGTGCCTGGTGTGAGTAGGTGGCAGGTGACAGTTCCTGACGGAGAAGATACATTCTGTGACTAAGTCCATGTAGAAAGTTGTTTTGGACAGGCCTTGGAAACAGGCTAAGAATGGTGCTCATTGTAGTGCCTGAGTGTCAGCTGTGCCGGATGTAAAAAAATCTCTCTTTCAAGGAGATGAACATTTCAGTAGAAGAAAGGAAGAGAACCTGACAATAAACCTGGTTCCCCGACCCTATGTTTACCAACCTGGGCAGAGCCACAAAAAGGTCCTATGGTCAGTGTGGGTGGGTCTTTGCCAATTTCTGTCTCCTTAGTGAGCGCACTTTTACCTGTGATTTGATCATAGCGTGTTCACTCAGGCACTGTTCTGACAGCCCTCTGACACCCCTCGAATCTGATAGACTGTCCGAATGTGCTTCTTTACCGAAGGGCATCAGATCAGCCCTCTGGCCTTTATTCCACTCGGCCAGCCTCTCTGGTCTTCCAATTCATGTTTCGTCACCTTAGGGGCACAAACTTCCAATGGCTGCTAGATCACCTAAGATGCAATACAATTACAGTAGAGACACAACATAAAAAGTAGCAGAAATGAGGTAGAACTTAATTTTTTTTTCACAGACAAGTTCAGAAGTGGGCAGTCTGGGCCTGATGTGTCTTCCCAGTTTTCTGGGGCTCTGGGTGTTTTCAGTCCTCCTTCTCCACCTCCTCTAATGTGTGGTTTTCAAACGCTGAGCCCAAGATCAAACTACCAGCATCATATTCCTGTGTTAGTTTTTTTTTAAAAAGGAAGAATACAGGAAAAAGGAACAAAGGCTGTATGTCAGCTACTCTGCAAAGAAGTTTCTCAGAAGCTAATTTGACCACAGTTGAGGGGAGGCTGGAGGTCATGGGCTCTGGCAACAGAGGTCCTGCCTCTGAGACAAGAGAGGAAAGTTGATTTGGGGAGACACCTAGGAGCTTCTGCTAAAATAGGGGCTTTTCTTTAGCCGCTAATTGCAATTACTGCCAGTGCTACAAAATTATCCTTGGAAGATCTAAGCTCTGTTCTCAGCTTTATTATATATTGTATATTGTATATATGTATATTATATATATGGCCTTATATATTATATATAAGGTCATAAATATATGATCTTAGTTATATCACTTAGCCTCTCTCAGATGTAGTGTTTCTCATCTGTAAAATGAGGCTAATAATTTCTACCTTTTATTCTCAAAGGATTTAATGAGATACATGTATACAAAGGCCCCATGAGCTGTCAAGGACTACCCTCCACAATACAGGATGATGCCCTTTTTCGTCTTTCTGCTTGTGCCTATTATAATAGTGTGTCTGCTGCTCATCCACCCTCCTTTTGACATACACATACTAATCTATGAATGGTACTCTTTCCAAACTATATAGTACCTTGACCCTAAAGAATTACTATGTTGATGACATTTTTTTTAAATGATTAAAAAAAGAAGTATTAAGAACATCGAATGTTCACATCACTTGTTAAACTCATCTTGATTTAAAAACCCCTGTGGTTAAGACCCATGTTGTGGTTAATGAGTGTCCATGTTTTAAAAACCAAAGATGACTGATAGGAGGGAAAAGGCAGGTTTACTGACTAAAAGCAAACAAGCAAATAAGAGCTGATACGCAGTAGGCAGAACATGGTGCATTTATGGAGTTTTAGAATTAGATGGCTAAGGGCTCCGATACTAGCTACTCCATGAATTGTCTATAAAAGCTTGAGCAAAATTTGCAGGCTTATGAGACTGAATTTCCCCATTTTTAGTGGAGCACGTTAAGAACTGTTATAAAAATCAAGTGAGGTAATATCTATAACTCTCAACACAGTGCCTGGCACATAGTAGGAACAAAAAAAATGGTAGTCTAACCTTCCGTCTGCCTCTATTCCCAAAAATAGGAGCAAAAAGTAGATCATGGTGGTCTGAAACTTGAAAGAGGATGATATTTTTTATTGTTTTGAGCCCTTACTATGTATTTTGCTGTGTTCCTCCCATTGTATGGGTCACCTTGTTGATCCACACTAACTTACATTATGATACTCTCATTATCTCTAGTTTATGGATGCTATAATTGAAGGTCAGAAAGGTTCACTTGCCAAAATTAGCCAGCTGGTAAGTGGTGAAGCTGTAAAATAGAAACCAGAAGTTATGTCAAACTCAAACTCTTGGATCTTCACCAATTCATCAAAACCTATTACTGAAAGACAATTTGGCAAAAGTTAACTCAGCATATGATTAATTTGCCACAAACTCAAAACAAAAGAAGTACATGACTAGGGCTAGTGCAGACCCCACTTTCTGGCAGGGCGTAAATCTGCAAGAGAGTAAACAGCCATTAAGAGACACCCCACCCACTTCCAAGTCAAACAATGGGTAAACAAGAGTCAACCAGGCTGGTCTGAAAACAGTCTTGGCAACAACAAAAGCCCAGTGAAATCAGACATTTGGAGAACATCTCTAATTTGTTTAATTAGTCACTTTATAAATTGATTATTTTCTGATTAAATTTTAGTAAACTAGCCAATATGCCAACTTCTCAGTCACTCCACTCTTGCCAGATCAGTTTCTCCGGAGGTGGCAGGTGGAAATCCAGTCAATATTCCCCTATGCAAATACTTATGTATCTGTCATTAATACTCTAAGAATGTCATTTACCCAGACAGCCTATCAGGGTAAAGGAGTAGGATCCAGAACTGATTCACAGACTGCTTTGGAATAACACAGTTAGTAGGATATTGCATGAAAACAAGTCAACAAACAAACAAACACTTTTCCCTTCTCCTTCAAAAAAAGACAACTGAAATGGCTGCTCTGGCAGAATTATGAAACTATCAGGTCAAGGTATGCCAAGGCATGAGCACCAGGCTGAAAGGCAGAGGGCACTGCCATCGTCTGTGTAAGAGTCAGGCTTTGGACTAAATAATCCCAGTAGCCAGAGCGATGGAGGAAATGGGGAAAAGAAAGGAATTGACAGGTTATGCCCTCACTGAACATTAAAACACACCCATCTACTCATTATAGTGCTGTTCGAGGGCATCTTCTCCCTATTTTATAACTGATAAAACCAAAGCACACACGATTTGCTGCCTTCTCCTTAGCATGACAATCTCATTGCTAGATGTACTCCTCTAGCTTCTGCCTTTATGAATGGGCATTTCCTGTTTATGTAAGTGCATACATCACTCTCACCAGTAATAACAACAATAATAATCATGTCTACCACTGCTCAATACTCCATAGCTGTGTGAGCTGGGATTCAAGCCCGGCCATGCTGTCTCCACAATTCATACTCACTGCTGGTCCATCCTGACTTGCTCACAGGGAAAAATTGGTTTCTTCAGGTCTTCACAGCTTGCTTTCTAAAGAAGCAACAATGTTCCCCATTTTTTATGGGAATGTTTTAAAAATATAACATGTCATTTTCTCATCTCCATAAACTGGAACCCATAGTCAAAGCTTTTGTTAATGAGTCACAATGATTGTTGGTAACATAAATTATCATTCTATGTTTTAATATGATGATAAACCTTCATGATATTGAAATATGTAGGTCTACTTTACAAATTTTGTAGCCTACCTTACAGATTTTTCTTTGTTTTTCCTCTTTTGAGTAAGGAAATCACAATTTTCACTTCTTCCTGCTGGCAGTATACTAAATAATTCTAATTTGTTCCTTTATCTAAAAAAACTATAAATATCTTTTTCCATCTATCAAA
This sequence comes from Carollia perspicillata, assembly GCA_004027735.1. Classification (NCBI taxonomy): domain Eukaryota; kingdom Metazoa; phylum Chordata; class Mammalia; order Chiroptera; family Phyllostomidae; genus Carollia; species Carollia perspicillata. The sequence goes on along the minus strand of PVKM010002001.1, from coordinate 48,308 downwards.
CTACATAGATATTTGTTGACAAAGTTCAGTAAGTATTTTCCACACCATGGAATTTGTTTTAATTCATTTATATCAGTTTCAATGTTAGGTATGGGAATTTGAGGAGGAGAAGCCATAATAGCAAATTATGGGAAGAGCTGGATTTTTAAAAACTAACATTTTTAATAACTTTCTTGAATGTGAGCTTTTTATTAGCTTAAAAGAATGAGAAAATCATAGTGTTAGTAATTCCAAGCCACTGCCTCATGCCTCCCAAAAAGTCAGCCATCTCTGTCTCTCTCTGTCTCTCTGTCTCTCTGTCTCTCTCTCTCTCTCTCTCTCTCCCTCTCTCTCTCTCTCTCTCTCAGTCTGGTAAGATTTATTGAGTGAAAATAGAAGGTGGCCCCTGGGTTTTCTAATGTTTCATCTCTGCTTGTCCTACCATAAAAAATCAGGGGCAAAAGTAGGGCCAATGTCCAAAGACTCTGTGCCATATTAAACTTAGACTTTTGAAGCCCAGGTGGCAGCTAAGCAGTCTTAGTCCTTATTCAGGTAGCTTAGTGTTGTTCTCAGCTTCAATCTTTAACTTTGCTGTTGTACCCAAGCTCCCACTTGGAACTTGCATTTGAAGTCTGGATGACTATCAGGCAACATGGCTGCTAGAGTCACGTGGTTACTATGAAGCAAGAACATGCAACCAAGAGAAGCAAGTACAGGTCACTGAGAGAGAGAAGGGCTTTGTTCCCTGAGATTATATTATTTTGGGCTTGGGAATGATGAAGCAATTTTTCAAAATAACCAATCAACTTCTCAAGCTTTCATGGGCTTTTGATGGGTCCACCCCCTGTCCAATCCATTCTTTCCCCAGGCTAAACCAGAGGCTTATATGTTTGCAATTTTGGCTTCTACGCTGCATACCTCATAGAAGCACCTCCATCTGTGCTTTTTGACTTATACTGTGAGTGTACTTCCTTCCCTCTTTATTGTTCTAGCCCTTCCTCCAGTGATCTGCAGGGAACAGACCACTGGTTCCCTGAGGAATGTGTGAAGCTCTAACTTCCTGGCTAAGCAAGCAGGCTCATGTTTCCCAGTTGATTATGTTTAATGTACAATTTCCTTGCTCCATTCTTTTATTAATACCCAGCTAACTATGCTAAAATTTCCTCCTGAATACCTTGAACCTTGTAATCTGACAAGGGTAAATAGATGAAGGTCTCATCTTCTGTAGATGCTTCCTGCTGTCAAACACAAAGTCTTGCCTATCCCCAGGCCCAGAGATTCTTCCTATTTGTCAAAGGAGAAAAGCAAGGAGGTCTTCACCTAGGGAAGAGGGATTTTGCAAAGTCCAGGTCAGTTTGGTGCTGTCCATGGAAGGTGGCATATGCAATGTCTAGATTGTGGCAATGTCTAGAGGATGGTTGTGCTGGACGAGTGGCATCTTGTGTTCTAGAAGTGACAAATTTGACAAGAAAGCTAAAAGACTTAGTCCATAAATGAGGAGAACTGTAGCAACTGACTATCTGGTGAGAAGTAAAAACCAGGTGATAGAGGGAGGGACTAACTTTACAGTGTCCCACATTGAGTTGGAGGAATGGCTTCCCTGAGGGAAGGTATATGTCACACCTGTCTGAAGTCCTTCTGTCCACTAGACTTAACTCAAATTAGGCTAAGGGGAATATTCTAAGATTTCCTGTTTGAAGACAGTTGAGCCTTTTCTGCCTGATCCATTTGGGCAGAAAAAGAAAAGCAGTTTCAAGCAAAGCCAATAAACCACTCCATACTGCCACCAACTCAACCATCTAGTCCTCACAATAATTCAGTCCAGCCAAACAGTCGAATCTCATTTCAGGAGCTGGTGATGTAGTTGGGTTTCTAAAGTGAGGTCTATACTGTGTAAACAAGCGATCAGGTAAATCAGGTCATAGGCATACACCCCATTATTCTGTGGCACCAAACCAAGTGAAATAAGCTGACATCTTTGCCAGGCAAGTATGTGGTCATAGTGGCCATGTCAGAAATACTTGTTTTGGACTTCCGGCCAAGATGAAGGCGTAGGTAGACATGGTAGACATACTGTGCCTCCTCCCACAACCAAAATAAGAACAACAATAATTTAGAAACAAAATAACAACCAAAACTGACAGAAGATTGAACTGTAAGGAAGTCAGACAACCAAGGAGATAAAATAGACACATCCATCCAGACCAGTAAGCGGGGTGGAGTCAGGTGGCCATGCAGAGACAGGTCACAGCACAAAAAGTGGTGGCACAGGGCATGAAAGGCACCTCGGGTGCACAGGTGGCAGCTGGCGATTATGAAGCGGGACATGGCATGCAAGGCGGCTGACCGGGCAGTCCCACATTCATGCACAGATAACTGGGGAGTGAGACAGACCATACAACCTAGGGCCCCAGCACCAGGAAATAAAGCCTGAAAACACAGATTGAAAACACCGGTGAGGGTTGAGGCACAGGGAGTGACTCCCAGCCTCACAGGAGAGTTCGTTGGAGAGACCCACCAGGTCCTGGAATGTACACAAGCCCACCCACTGGGAATCGGTGCCAGAAGGACCCAGTTTGCTTGGGGGAACAGGAAGAAGGGTCTGGGATCTGAAAGAGAGCAGAAGGAATGCCATTGATCCCTTTCGGACCCCAACCCCACATACAGCATCCCAACCCAGCAATGTGGGTTGCCCCACCCTGGTGAATACCTAAGGCTCCACCCTTCATATGTTACAGGTGCAACAAGACAAAAAAAAAAAGGCCCGAGCAAAAGAACACATCAAACCTGCAAAGCTAATACAACTAAGTGACCAAGAGATAGCCAACCTATCAGATGCACAGTTCAAACCACTGGTGATCAGGAAGCTCACAGAATTGGTTGATTTTGGTCACAAATTAAATGAACAAATGAAGACAATGCTAAGTGAAATGAAGGAAAATGCACAGGGAACCAATAGTGATGGGAAGAAAACTGGGACTCAAATCAATGAAGTGGACCAGAAGGAAGAAAGAAACAACCAAACAGAAAAGAATAAAGAAACAAGAATTCAAAAAAATGAGGAGAGGCTTAGGAACCTCCAGGACATCTTTAAACATTCCAACATCCGCATTATAGGGGTACCAGTAGGGGAAGAGGAAGAGAAAAAAGTGGAAAAGTTATTTGAACAAAAAATAAAGGAGAACTTCCCCAATCTGGCAAAGCAAAGAGACTTTGAGGAAGCCCAGGAAGCTCAGAGAGTCCCAAAGAAGGTGGATCCAAGGAGGGACATGCCAAGGCACATCATAATTACATTAGCCAAGATAAAAATGAAGGAGAGAATCCTAGAAGCAGCAAGAGATAAAGAGACGGTCACCTACAAAGGAGTTCCCATCAGACTGTCAGCTGATTTCTCAAAAGAGACCCATAGGCAAGAAGGGGCTGGAAAGAAGTATTCCAAGTCATGAAAGGCAAAGACTTACATCCAAGATTGCTCTATCCAGAAAAGTTTTCATTTAGAATGGAAGGGCAGATAAAGTGCTTCTCAGATAAGGACAAGTTAAAGGAGTTCATCATCACCAAGCCCTTATTATATGAAATATTAAAGGGACTTATCTAAGAAAAAGAAGATAAAAACAAGTATAGTAAAATGACAGCAACTCACAATTATTAACAACCACACCCCCAAAAAAAACAGAAACAAACTAAACCAACAATCAAAACAGGAACAGAACCAACCACAGAAATGGAGATCACATGGAGGGTTAGCAACAGGGGAGTGGGAGGAGGAGAGAGAGTAAGTAGCATAGATGGTAGGTAGAAAATAGGGGGAGGGCAAGAGTAGTGTGGGAAATGTAGAAGCTAAAGAATCAATGACACATGGACATGAACTAAAGCGGGGGAGTGTAGGTGGGAGGGGGTGTGCAGGGTGGAGGGGAATGAAGGGGGGAAGTGGGACAACTGTAATAGCATAATCAATAAAATATAATTTTAAAAAAGAAATACTTGTTTTGTACTCCTCCTCTCTAGCTCAACTCAAAACAGTAACCTTCCACCA